>JASAOC010001868.1:0-15256 GCA_030849835.1 Herpetomonas samuelpessoai
CGATCCGCAGCTTCCAGGAGGGCATCTACGCCAAGTACGAGTGAGCGAGCTGGCACGTACGAGAGCAGATCGAGCTGACTGGTGAAGGGTAGCCGAACAACTGGAGAGAGCGTTGCTCCACGTGCTGCGAGGGCTGTTATCTGCCTTGGGCCACCGCCACTGTGAAACGCGAGCTCATGAGCCTCTTCAGAGTTCTTCGTTTTCCGCGCATTTGTGCTTCTATGGAGGCGCACACCTCCATGCGGATGGTGTCATGGAGTGTGCTAGCACACAAGCGTTCCGCTTAGCTGCCATTGTTCCTTTCACTTCTGTCTTTTTTTTGTTTTTAATCATCTATTCCATCCCCTCGTCACGTTACACCTCTCGTTTTCTGTGGGGTTTAGGTGTCTCCCCCTGGTACTACCGTGTACTTTCGTTTATACCGCTTTCACGCGTGGCAGTTAGGGAGCTCTGCGCGCCCGCCGTCACACCACGGCCCCGTACATGCGCGGGTTCCTCGCAGGTGGGGTGGCCGTGGATCGAGCGGTTCGGTAGCACACCCCATCGCTCATTCGCCACAGCAAAGGACAGCGTCTTGCCTTCGACGAGATCAAAAGAGACAAAAATAAAGAACTCAAAAGCAACGAAAGGAAGCGAGCCAAACAAGCACTCTAGAGGGAGGAACCCTTGCCATGAGCTATGGGTGCATGCGACCACAGGTATCACACGGTTTGTCTTTTCTTCTTTCGTGTTGCCGTGATGAACACGCAAGGTGTACGCTATCAGCAGCCTGTCTTTCCGTCTCCCATCTTCCCAGAGGAACAGCGCCACACGGTGCGATGAGGGGAAACGATCAGGCACTGGTAAGATCGTTCCTCATCGGAGTATCGAAGNGGGGCTTTCACATTACCATGTCACCGTGCACTGCTTTGATAACCATCACACCACGCTTATTATGTTTCACCTGGCCCTTCTAATACTCTTGTCGACCCTGCTCACGTGATGAAAGTGTGTTTTGTTTTTGTTTGCATAAAATTCAGTGGCTCTTTGGTTTTGTTTTGTTGTTTGTTTCAACACGGTAAATTCTGTTATAGAAGCGGCATAGATTCTCAAGCCATTGTATATCTGTTAGCGTTCATTTTCTTCGATTCAACTTTCGAGCTACTTCTGCGTGTTAATCCCGGAGGTTGACTTCACTCCTTCACATACACCCCATCATTGTCGTATTTCTTAGCGTCATCGATCTGAACAGAACCACCGTTGGGCTCTCTGGACACTCCCACTGTGCGACGGACAACGGAAGGTAAAGCAAAAAGCGGATTCCTCAACGAGTCCGCTCTGTTGCCGCGGTGATAGCGTTTCGCTTTTCATTCCTCGCCCCCAAAGCGCCCAAAAGGGAAGCAAGGAAACGGGTGATTCTTCAAGAACAGAAAAAACGACAAACACAGCTCAGCAGTTACAGCACGTAACGAGTGCCTGATAGAATCCGTTTCCGTGAAACCATGTTTCGCCCAACGTTTCGTTCCCTAGTCATGACCGGCACGGGGTGCCTAGGTGCCAGTCGGCCCATGTTCGCCCCTGCACACGCTGGTGGTCGGCGTGCTGCGGCTGCTGCGGCAACTGCTGCGGCTACTTCGTCCTCTCGAGGAAAGATTGGCCGTGCCGTCGCACCCGCCGCTAACGCTCATCAGGGTGCGGCGGCTGCGGCGGCTGCCTTGGCGATTCCCCCGCTGTACGCATCCTCGTCTAGCGCTGCGAACGCGCGCGGTAAAGCGTCTCGCCGGGCGCCTGGTCGCAGCCTCATCACGCCGCCTGTCGCCCCCAAGACGGAGGTTACGACGGCGGCGGAAGACTTGGATGAGGAGTTCTCCGTGGATGCCGCGGCGGAGCTCCTGGGCCGCCCAAAGACCAAAGCCGCGTCTTCTCAGCGGTCCGCGTCCCGAGGTCTGCAGAGCGTCATTGACGACCCAGAGCTGGCGGCGCTGGTGGAAGCGCATAAGGCTCGTCACGGGGCGGTAGAACCGCTGCCACCAGCACCACCACAGCCATCTATAGGAACGTCAGCAGCGATAAAGGCTGGTCGCCAGCAGAGAACGAAGGTGGTCGCCACAGAGGAAATGGCGGCATACGAGGACACTGAAAGCAGGGCCGGAAACGGCGATGACGAAGCTGCCCCTGCGTTTGGGGTGGTGGAGGAGGCCACAGAGGCTGACATGGACGATGAACAGTTTCAGCTCACCCCATTCACCCGCAGCCGCATGCGTCGCAGCATGCTGGAGGAAGCCCGCGAGGAGCGCCTCGAGGCTGCTCGCGCGCTCGCAAAAAACAAACGGAAGTCTGCGTCGCCGCCCAATGCAACGGCGGGCGTGAATACGCACGACGTCGAAGCCGCGGAGGATGCTGACGGGGAAGAAGACATGTCTGCAGCGGCGGAGGGTCTAGAGGAGGATGGCATGGAGCATGCAGGCATGCCCCGTGGAGCCGCTCGTTCAGGCCCTGTCAAGCGGACAGAGGCAGTGGCAGCCGCAGGAAGCAAAAAGGGAAGCGGAAAAGAGCGGAAGGCGGCGCGGGCCCTTGGGGCAAGGGCCGTCACCGAAGAGGTCTCCGTCGCAGAGAGCGCGGCCGACAACGCGGTGTCTGTTCTCACGAACCCCTTCCGCGGCATTCACGGCTGTCTCTCGCGCAGCTACCGACTGGACCAGCTCCTCGACACGGCGAGTGTGAATGACGCACTGTTTGCTCGTCAAGAGAAGAAATCGGGGGCCTTCTCCTTCCTTCAATTCAAGGGCGGCAAGGACCTGTACGAAGGGCACTGGGGCGCGCTGCAGGACCTGCAGGCGATGCACCAGCGCCAGCTTTTCCCCAACGGGTTCAAGGATGGCTCCGTCGCGGACATGCACGCCGTGCTGCGCAAAGGTGGCATCGCCGTTCCTGGCTTCTCGCTCTTCAACAATGATTTAGGGCTGCACAACCCGCGTGTCACCAACAGCTTCCCGCTGCTGTTGGCGCAGCGCCTTCTGCTGTTTCCAGACGGCATGCGTCACTTCCACGCCCTCTGTGGCCGCGAGAATGTGCCGTGTGACTTCTTTGCCGATGTCGACTTGCCTGATGTCACACCGGAGGAGGGAGAGAAGGTGCTGTTAGAAATTATCAACTACCTGGAGGTGCGGCTGCCCGGTGTGGGCTTTACGGACCCCTTCTTCCTCATCTTGACCAACGCCGAGCCCAGTAACGACAAGGTTTCGTATCACATTCACGCGCGTAGCATGACGTACCGCCAGGAGGAAGCAGACATGGTGCTAGGCAAGCAGGGAGGCTCGACGGGCAAGGCTTCGGCCTCCGCGTCGAGCGCCAAAGGGAAAAAGAAGAAGGGCAAGAGCAGTGCCGAGGAGAGTGACGCGTTGTTTGACGACATGGGTCTCAACGAGGAGGACGATGACCTGACGGACCTCGTGAATGTCGTGGACGGCGCCGGCAAGACGAGCGGCAGCAAAAAAAGCATCACCATTCCCAAAGTCATTGCCTTCCAGGACTACCGCACGGTGAAGCTGCTCGGCGAGGAGGTGAACCAGACCATTGGCAAGCCCGTCATCGATGACAACTGCTACCGCGTCAATGGCATGCTGCGCTGTGCGTTCAGCGCCAAGCTGCCCTCGAACCAGGATCACAACTTTCGCCAGGTCAATGCCGCCGCGGCGAGCCGGAAGCGCCTCGTGCCACTTATCACGGCGCGGGACAGCGCGCTGCGACAGAAGCTTTCCCACATGGAGGCGGTCCTGCGCACCATGACCGATCCTGAAATTCTAGAACTTTCCTTTTGCAACCGCTACCTCGACGAGGGAGAGACCACCAAACTCGTGCAGCACCACCTGCAGGAGACCCTGCCCGCCCGCCCCCGTAGTGAGGAGGAAAGGACGTGGAAGGACCAGGCGCTCCGTCAGGCGCACAAGCACAAGTTCAAGCTGCTCCGGCCCCGCCACATCCTCGGCCCGCAGAGCGCGCAGGCGGTCGAGTACGACGCCTACGGCAACATGGTGTCGCCCTACCTCACCGAGGCCGCCAAGTGGAAGCGCTACAACCATGTCGTGCAGAAGCTGCGCACGCTGACGCCCCGGGCGGCGGACAGCTACGACGTCTGGGTGCGCATCGGCCTCGCCCTCCATAACTTTAGCAACGAGGACCATGTCTTTGAGGAGTGGGTTCGCTTTTCTCTCAAGTGCCCGCAGAAGTACTCGCGTGAGGTGTGCCGCAAGAAGTGGGTGCAGTTCGAGCGCAACCCGGACGCCCTCAACTGGCGTCGTGGGTTTAATTACCTGAACTCGACGGTGTGGCGTCAGGTGTAGCGGCCGAATGTCAGAGCGGCCACGGAAAAAAAAGTAATAATAGCCAAGGACACCACCGACGCCACTGCAGTGTACTGTACCACGGGTCTCAACTATCGTCTTGTACCTGTGCGAGACCCACATGAACGTCGCAGATGACCTTTGGATGCCCTGATTCACGTGTGTTTTTCCCTTTTTGCAAGCCTCTTGTGCTATATCTGGGACTCAATTTTTTTTTTTTTTTTTTTGCACCTCCTCCTTCACTCCTCCGCAGCCTTCTCTGTCGTTGGAAGGAAAGAGCCGCGGAGACATAGAATTGTTCAAGCACTCACTTTTACCTTTATTTTTTCCTTTTCACTCTGTTCTTTTTTCTTTTTTACTTCTCTCGTCTCTGTGCACCGAACGGTCATGTTATGTGTCATGTTGTCCCTTTCTCCATGCACTCCATTCCACAGCCCCCTCTCTCACTCTCTCTCACTCCCTCATTCACTCTGATGTTTTTTTTTTTTCTCGCGTGACTGCCGTCTCTCGTGTGTGCTCACCTTGTGCGGTGGCTCCCCTCTTTGCTCCCCCCGCGTTCTTCGTGTCTCATCCCATCATTCACGCCGTCTTCTTTATGTTTTGTCATCTGTACTCTCTCTTTTTTCTTCTCTCTGAAGCACACGGGCACACTCCGGGAATTTATACCCATCCACGCAGCACGCAGCACTCAACGCCACTCATTTCTTTCTCGTCCCCCTTTTTTTCTTTGCCGTGAGCATGGACGACGCCGGCTCGCATGTGCTGCGGCGGTTCGGTTCATGCGCAGGACACGCCACACGTGGTGCTGGCGTTTCTATCTTGACTTCTTCCCTTCCCCTCCTCCCCCCTCTTCTTCCAGCGTTGCTCTTCTTCATACCACTCCCATACAGCCATACACAACCACACACAAACCCAACAACATCCAGCGAAATGCATCTGAAGCGAGACGTATCGCTGCGCGCGTATGAGTAAAAAAAGCAAAGTGTGTTGCGTCCTCTTCATGCGTACATCCGACCGCTCCTGCTGACCGTCGGAGGTCACGGGGAGCATTGTGGAGGGCGTTGCGAACGTTGCAGGGGGAGAGAGCGAGAGAGCGAGAGAGAGAGAAAGAAGGAGGGTGCGAATTGGGAGCAAGGGTAGGCGACCCATGCTTGGGGATGCGCCTGTGTCTCCTCCTTCCTCTCTTTCTCCCATCTGCAATAGTTCGCTCTCCATTTCTTGCAAAAAAGTAAGAATAACAAAAGAATCGTCTCACGTGGATTTGGGCAACACGTACGGCTTGAAAACGGTACTAGACGAGCCTGTCGTAGCGGAGATGTCCGGTACTCTCACAGCATAAGCCAACCCCCCTCCCCCTCTCACAAAACGTCTCTTCTCTTTTTTTCCCTCGCTCCTTCTCCCTTGGATGTATCTCTCTCTCTTTCTCTCTCTGTTATCAATTTCCACTCACTCAGTAGCCGCGTGGATAGCCCTCCAAAGTTTATTTGCACGTCAACCAACCATTTCACCGGTGCAGAGTTTTTTTTTTTTTCTTCTCTTTCTGCTCGTTTCATTCCTGCGGTGCGAGTTTGGTTTGGTCTTGCTTTGTGTCACTCGTTTTCCTTTTTTTTCTCTCTTATTTCTCGTGGAGAGAGACCTCGTCGACCCCGCCCCTCCTTCTCACTGATCCGTTGTTACTCGGAACGCGTCGAGAGGCCCTCGGAGGCTCAATCCCAGTCCCCTTTGTTTTCCCTTCTCCTTACACATTTTTTCGTTTGTTCTATTTTAGTCCAGCGCACCTATACATAGACGGAGCGACGTGTCAGGCAACACAAATTCCTCCTACACCCAAGTGGCACACATCAGTCACACTCACTTTGCGACCTTCCGAAAAAAGGGGCAAGTGGGGCCGCGCCTTGAGTGTGTCCATTGATAAACGCAAACAGACGCTGATCCCGCCTTTTTTTTTTTTTTTTTTAAAGAGGCTGCGGCGCTCCGGTGGCGTCGTCCCTCTCTCTCTCACACACATACATTCAAAGTCCAGTGCACGTATCAGATCTAGTGAAGATAAGAAGGGTGAGGGAAAAAGGAGTTACTCACTGGAACGAAGCCATCATCACATCCGTTAGGTGAGCAACGGGTGACTTCCTCAAGCACCGAACGGTCCAAAGCGCTCGTTCGTCCACGTTACGTTTCATTTTTCTTTTAATTTTTCTCACCCGTTTCAAAACACACAAACACACAGATACCTCTACCCATGCCGCCTCCCACTGCCGCGGAAAAGGAGCGCACGGCGCAGCTGGTGGCCTCCCTCCCCCGCAAGGAGCAGGCGGAGCTCCTTGCACAGGCGCTTCTCCGCGAGTACATGCACCGCCGCGGCTTCACGAGCACCCTGGCGGCCTTTGACCAAGAGAACCCTCGCGACGAGCGCGCGATTGCCAGTCGCGCGATCATGAAGCGGCTGCTGAACATTCCTGTCGAGGGTCGGCCGTCACGGCTGCAGCCCGCACCGGAGCCGTCGGGTAAAAAAGCAGCGCAAAAGAAAACCACAGCGGCCCCAACATTCATGGAGGAGATGTGCTCGTATCGCCTCACCAAGCGTGATTACGCGTTGCAGACCAAGGCCGCTCACCGGAAAGCGTCCGATATCACCACTGATGACCTCGCTCAGAAGGAGGGAGAGGAGGAGCCTCTGGACCCGAGCGACGCTGAAATGGCCAGTCTGTCCGCAAGTGTGGCGGCGCACAAGGCAGCGGAGCGCGAGGCCATGGCACGGGCCAAGCGCTTTGCGGTCCTGCAACGGGAGAAGGCGGCCGCGGAGGCAGCGGTGGCGGCCGCAGAGGCAAGTGGCTCTCGCGGCGACGGCAACGCCACCGCGTCGTCTGGGGAGGACGACACGGCGAGTGAGGGGAGCCGCTCCGAAAGCACCGAGACGCGTCGGCGGCGGCGCAAGGAGAGGCGTCACAAGGAGCACCATCGAGAAAAGAAGCGCAAAGGCAAAAAGGGAAAGCGGTCGCACAAGTCCGCGGACGGAGAGGGCGCGGCGGCGGCGGCGGAGGAGGAAGCGGAGGAGGGAGCCGACAGTGCGGAGGAGGCGTATCTGTTTGGGGCCGCCCCCTCTCCTGCCGCGGCGGGTGCGGCGGTGGGTTCTCGCTGGGCCCCGCCGGGCCTTGCCAACACGGCTGGTGCGGGCCACGACAAGAACCGCGATGGCAGTCACTTCGACCCGTTCGCGCCCTTTGGCAGCGGGGGCCACAGCCGGTTGGGGACCGCCCATGCAGGCGACGACGGCGGCTTCTTGGCGCCATCGACGGCCAGCGCGGCGGCACTGCCGGAGCGGCCCGTCTTTGACGCGGGGGCCGGGATGACGTTGATGGGGGCGACAGCGTCAGCGACAGCAGCAGCAGGAGGAGCAGCAGGGCACTCGCCCGGCACCTCTCCTTCACCCGCAACGTCCACGGCCCTTGGCGGTGGCATCGGCGCGAGCGGCGGCAGTGGTGGCGGCCGCCCCTTGCTGAACCGGCATGAAATTACAGAGGCGTGGCAGCCCGGTGGCGCAAAGCGCGATGCGGGCGGCAGCGGCCTATCCCCTCTGGCAGGGGTGCGAGGGCCCGGCACGGGGATGGGCCGCAGTGCCTTGTCTGCGTCGTCCACGGCGGCCGGTGCGGGCGGAGGAGGTTCCTCGTCGTTGTTTCTCGCCTCACCCGCACGCGGCGGCAGCGGCGGTCTGTCCCAAGTCGAGGGCGGCGCGGGAGCTGTTTCTCCCGACAGCAGCCAGGGCCGCACCCCACCACGAGGTCAGTTCGCGTACGACCGGGCCGCGCAGCCTCTGACCAGCGCACTCGCCAGCAGCGGCAAGTTCTCCGGCGGCGCTGCTGCGGGCAAGGCCTCCGCACCCGGCGGCGGCGGTGGTGGGTCTGCGAAACGGGTTGGCGTGGGCTTTGGCATGGCACCTCCGTCCGCTCCTTCCGCCATGGCACTCTCTTCTTCCTTCGCGCCGTCCACGGCGGGCAGCGGTGGTGGGGGTCCGCGGGCCGCACCGCCGTCGTCGACAGGTCAGCCCGTCTTCCGCTCTGCCGCGGACGCGGTGCCTGGGAGCGACGGCCTGCGGCACGGCTTTGGGTTCCACAAGAGCCCTGCCGGTGATGCGTCTGGCGGCGCTGGCGGCGCTGGAGGGAAGAAGAACCGCAAGGTAACGCTGCTGGTGGACTAACAGGGAGAAGCGCTTTGTAAGGAGGGGAACATATCCCCCCGAGTCCCTTCTCGCGAGAAAGCGGAAAGCATCGAAGGAAGAAGAGGGAGGCATTTGCAGGATGTGTGAGTGCAGGGCACGCTGCACGCTGATTTTCCTTTCCCAACTCATGTTTGTTAGTCATCTGTTTTCCTTTCCCTGTCTCTCTGTCTCAGGCGTTCAGTCGTTGAGTTAGGCGAAGTATCTCTTGTCCCTTCCTAGGCGGCCTCCGTTTTCTGTGGATGTTCCACGCATGTTATCTACGACGCCTTTCTTTCTGTCCAAAGAACTTTTGTGAATACATGACCTTCTCTCCTCTTGTCTTTTTTCTTGTCTTTTCTCCGTTTTTTTTTTTTTTGAAACTGAGATCTGCGTTCGTCCTCTCGCGCCACCCGTGCGCACTCCCGATGATGTTGTGAGTATACGGAGGCGCCGTGTGGCACAGGCGCATCCACAAAAGAAAAAGAAAAGAAAAGAAAAGTGAATAAAATGTCAGAGAAATGTTGTAGGGTGACATGACAGCACTCACCTGGAATTCATTCGTGAAGGCATGCATGAGGAGCGTTTGGCCAGGGATTTCACCTGCACATCTGCATGCGTTTGTGCGTCGTACTACTTTCGGTCAGGTCGAACCGACCGCGGCAAAGGAAAGATGAGTTAGTTGACCTCAAACCCACATGAACGCAAAAAAAAAAAAAAAAAAGCGCTCATGATAATTTACAGATGAGTGGCCACCGCACTGTCAACATGTTCCTCCGCATCTCTCTCTATCTTTCTCTCTCTTTCAGCTGAGATTCTTTTCCAAATTATTGATTCGTTTCCCCATTGTACTTGCCAATACGCAAATACCTTTCTGTGCTCGTATTCGCAGTTGAGCAACAACCACTGCACAAGAGAACATTGGAAGATATCGGGTCAACTTTCTTGTACCAGTAACGATTGATTTCCGTGACCCTCCGTTTTGTTTTAAAATTTTCCTATCCAACTCCTTTTCCTTACCTCTCCGTCTGCGCAACGTTGTCTTTTCTTTTCCCCCTCTTCGTTCTTTATTTTTGTGGGTAGGGGCAGCGTTGCACTGGATCAAGCGGCCCTCCGCAGCAGCACTTCTCTTACGTCTCCCCTGACTCCACCACGGATACCGTGTGGTTGTTCGTGGAATTCGAAGAAGAGCAAAGAGAAGAAAGGAAAAAGAAAACTGTGGTAGCCAACAGCGACACCAACGCAGGCAGGCATCCGTACGTCAAAACCTTTGTTCGCTTTTTCCGCGTTTCTTTTCTTTTGCTTTCTGTCGTTTGTTTTCACCCTTTGGAGAAAGTGTCCCTCCCTCTTTCGAAAGGCAGCAGAGGCTTCATCCGTGGCACCGGTAACGACGGTAAGAGCTCACAAGCAACCTTGCCACGTTGAAGGAAGGATAAGGTTTTCAAAAGTGGAGGAAATAATCTCTCGGTGAACGTCTGAGGCGCTTGCTCTGCTTTCGGTATCCACCTTGATCACACGCTGGTGTTTCGACAAAGCGGTTGGTACCAAGGGACGCCACTAATACGCCGAGGTTTCCCGTCTCATTTTTTTTAAAAAAACTCTGTATCTACAAACTGACGTTGCGACCTCGTTCCTCGTAAAACGTTTCATTTTTCTTTTCTTTGCTTGCGTTCCTACTTCTGCTTCTGCTTCTGTTTGTTTTTGTGCGTCTTCCGGATCCTCCTTCGTAAGTGCGCATCCTAAACGAAGCCTATAAGAATAAAAACAATACAAAGACAAAAAAAAGCAACAACAAGAATGGGGTGTGACTCCTCCAAGGAGAATGTCGCGGGGAGCAGCGACCGGAAATCCAACAGCTCCACTACGGGCAAGGGCAAGGGAAACGGCGGGAAGTCTGATGCCCGCAACGGCTCACGAAGCGGTAGCGCAGCAGCGAACGGAGGACGGTCTGGCGCCGGCAACACCTCCGCTGGCGGTGCGGGCGGTGTGCAGGCGGACCAGAGCCGATGGCCCACGTGTCACTTTTGTCACAAGAAGATTCCGGACAAGGATTACAACGCGCACACGGTCATGTGCGATGAGCGCGAGGTGACGTGCTGGAACTCCTGGTGCCGCAAGATTGTTCGTCAGGGCGACTTGCAGAAGCACCTTGAGCAGTGCGGCAAGCAACAAAAAGCGATCTGCCCCAAGTGTGGCCTGGAGATTCTTGCCGTGGACATGCAGGCGCACCGCGACACGTGCAACCCGAAGCCGTGCCCGACCTGCGGGGAGGTCTGCATCACGCGCATTCACAAGTGGTGCCCCAAGAAGAACATCCTCAGCCCAGGACAGCTTCGCGTGGGGCCCTTCGCAGAGGAAGCACTGCGCGCCAAGTACCTGCCCGCCGGGAAAGAGAAGGACACCGAGGCGCTGGCGAATCTGAGCGTTGCCAAGACGCAGCTACTCTGGCGCTGGTTGAAGTGCAAGGGCTTGGTGGAGGAGGCGATCTTCCGCTCCGTGTACAAGGAGATGGACCTGAAGAAGGAGGGGTTTGCCATCTTCAAGGCACAGGACAAGGTGAATGACTCCCACGTGCTGGCCCCGAAGCGGTCGCGCTCGGTGATCCAGGCGCCCGTGGTGGCACCCCCCACCTCCACTCACTACTTTCCCGTGAATAGCAACACGCCCATCACCCTTGATCATGTGCAGCGCATGATCAAGGACATCCGGAGCAATATCTTACTCCCGTACCCGGCCGCGTGGCGCGTCTTCAACGACGCCATGACGCATCTTAACACGATGCCAAACGTCGTGCGTGTGTCGCCACCTGTGGGTGCACGCATCGTGAATGGGCGCGTTAGTCAGGGCTGCAAGGTCGTGGTGGTGGGCGACCTGCACGGCCAGATTGCCGATCTCCTGCACATTCTTGAGGAGAGCGGCATGCCCAACGAGAGCACCTACTACATCTTCAACGGTGACTTCGTCGACCGCGGCGCATGCGGGGTGGAAATTATCCTCATTCTCTTTTCTCTCATGCTCGCCTGCCCGCAGTACGTGACCCTCAACCGTGGCAACCACGAGTGCGACTACATGAACGATGAGTACGGCTTTGACGTTGAGGTGAGCACCAAGTACGACCGCAACGTGTTCCGTCTCATTCAGCGGTGCTTCTGTGCGCTACCGCTGGCCACCGTGATTGGGGGAAAGATTTTCGTCGTACACGGCGGCCTGCCGCGTCGGCGCGGGGTCACTATCAACGACATTTCCCGCATCCAGCGGTTCCGACAGATCCCGATGCCCGACTACTCGCAGCCCGAGGAGGATGAAATCTTTCAGGACTTGCTCTGGTCCGACCCTGTCGAGGATATTGGCGGGTGGCGTGAGTCGCAGCGTGGCGCGGGTGTCGAGTTCGGCGCGGACGTCACGCGCGAGTTCATCAAGAATAACAAGTTTGAGCTCGTGGTGCGCTCCCACGAGGAGTGCCTAGGCGGCTACGAGGAGCACCACAACCGCAAGCTCATCACGGTCTTCTCCGCTAGCAACTACGACGGACCCGAGAGCAACTACGGCGCGACGTGCACCTTCGTTGGTGACAACCCCGAGCCCAGCTTCCACTCTTACCAGATGTACGAGGACAGCTATGAGGAGCCTCAGGTACTGAACCTGGCGGACTCCTTCGCCATTGCCACCCCGACAGGGCAGAAGAGCTTTAGTGGCGTCTATGGACCCCCTGGCGCAACGAGCAACGGCAGCACCGTTGTCCTGAGTACCACGCGACAGATTATGCGGCGCCGCACCAAGGACGATATCATGCGCGAGCTTCGGGAGCGTATTTATCAGCGCCGGCACCGTCTCATGGCCTACTTCGCCAAGCTAGACCGCACCAACAAGGGCTCTGTGTGGATGATTGAGTGGGTGGAGACGATGCGCAACGTGCTGAACCTCGACCTGCCCTGGTACTTTCTCCGCGGCTACCTGGTCGAGGTCGACGAGTCCTCGCGCATTACCTACGCCCCCTTTCTCAAGCGTTTCCATAATTTGCTGCAGACGCTCTGGATTGATGACTGGAAGCAGTCCGTGTGCGCGCGCCTTCTTCAGCAGCAGCGCGCGAACCACCGCAGCCAGCTCGTCTCGGCCGCCTTCAACAAGGAGGTGGTGAACTACAATGAGTTCTGCTCCGTGCTTCGTGCGATTGACTACACCATGTCAGACGGCCAACTCTTTCAACTCTTCGCCTTCTTTGACGCCAACGGTGTCGGGCACATCAGTGGTCCAGACTTCATCAAGCGGCTCCAGATTCTCGCAGTGGGCAAGCCCGATCCGCTGCGGTGGGACATTGATGCCATGGAGCAGCTCCAGAACATTGTGATTCAGGGCCGTTCGCAGCTGCCGCTCCTCTTCAAGGTCACCGCGCGCGACAAGACGCTGACAAAGGAGCGGTTCATGGGCGGCATGGCGCAGCTCGGACGGGGAATGCGGCGGCAGCTGACCCAACCGCAAAAGGATGCCATTTACGAGTTCATGCGTGCACGCGTCCCGGAAGGGGAAGAGGTCATTTTCGACGCCTTCTTGCTCTGCGTCTACGTCTTCGACTCCCGCACCATCACAGGCTTGGATGGGACAAGCGTGCAGCTGGAGGAGATGGGTCTGACGCCCTTCTTCTTGAAGAACGGCAGCTTTTCCTCTAACCAGGTGTCGCCTGGGACCGCACAGGCCAAGCAATAGGGCGTGGTGCGTGTAAAGAAGCGCAACACACCAAATGGAAAATAAATAAATAAATATATGAATGCATCATCGGACATTGCTAGCGATGCTTTTTTTCACGTCTACCCTCCCTCTTTTTTTTTTTGAGTTCTTCTTTCAGTGCTCGCTGTTTCTCCCTTTTCTCCGTGTTTATGATTTTTGTTTGTTGAATTCGTACGTGAGTGATGCGTGTCAATCACTCCAAGGAAGACGATGAATGCGGAAAGGAACTCCGTCCTGCTCTTCCTCTCCTCGTTTGGTGTCTGGCGCCTCGTGCCTTCCTCCCCTCTCACGCTCATGCTCCGGCTCCGCTGGGGGAAAAAAAGAAGAAACCGTAGCGTAAAAGCAGTCCAGTGCCCATAAGCATGGAGGAGGAGGGGAGGCACATCCAGGCAAGAGGGCGGGGGGGGGGGGAGTTAAGATAAGTCGAGGACGTCCTTGCTCTTCTTGTCGCATTTTTTTTTTCTGTGAACGTCTCCTTTTTTTTTGTTTCGTTAAGGATGCTAACAATCGACTTTATGGATTTGAGAAAGTGTGGCCCAGTCTCCCCCCTCCACCCTCCCCTCCTACACATTCACACACTCCGCGAGGTTCTCGCGCCGTTTCCGGTCTCCTGGGAAGGGACGGCGCTCGCACGCTCACCGTATTTAAAAATGGATCGCCTCCTCACTGGTTCTCCCTTGAATTCATTCCCTGATTCGCCTTTTTTTTTTTGTTTTGCCTCGCAGCGGTGGTTGTATCTCTTTCTCTTGTTCGACGTGCATATGTAATCTTATTCGATGCCTCCTCCTTTGTTTCTCTATCATTTTTTTTTTCCAGTCTGTCGTGCAGTGTCTCCATCACTCCTTTCTCTTTGTCTGTCTGATTTGTTGTCTTGCAGCGAGCTGACTTCACTTCCACGGCGAACGGACTGCTCAACGTCGTTGTTTGTTCCCAAGGAAATGTTTTTTTTTTCTCTTCTTCCTTCCCCCGCTCCTCGTTCCCTTTCTTATCTGTTGTTGGCGTTCAGTCGTAGTGTGGCAAACCGGCCTTGTTCGAGCTTTGCTTTCGTTTCCATTTGTCTTCACTTTCGCATGTTCTTGTCTCACAGGAACACCTTTATTCCTTTAGCTGTTGTTGTTGTTGCTGTATCCTTGTACCTTTCTTGTGGTCTCGATAGGACCCACCCTATTCCGTGTATCTCCTCTCGCTTGCAACGTTGTTCCTTTCTTTCTCCTTCCCATCTCCCCCTCCCTTCTGTCTCTCTCTCTCTCTCAGGCTACGCCTTCCAACGCAACCTCTATCACAACCTCAACAACCAAGAAGAAGACTGAGAAAAACAACAACGACCGTACTAGCAATGAAGGAATCCTTATAGGAGCACTGACGCGTCTGTTCGTGACGCCCTCACATCGTTGGCAAGAAAGCGAGCGGGGCACAAGGCCGCGAAGAGGGAGCGTCTTCACCTTCATTGCTCGCGCTCTCTTTCCCTCGACTGGAAATGCGCAATAACAGCGATTCCCATTCCCACTCCCTCTTCCTCCCTCTGCCGTTATTTGCAGCGGGCAGGAGAGGGGATGACAGGGATGCGTGTGTGTGGGGGTGCCAGGCAGGAAGTAGGGCGGCACCTCAGGGCAAGGGGGGAGGGGCTCGTCACGGGGGACTACGCCTCGTCACCCTGTCCTCCAATCTTGCTTGATCCTTTGGTATACATGTGTTTGCGATCTCACTTGAAAAAACCAAAACTGTCTAACTTCTTTTCACCTTCTTCCCTTCTCTCTTTCCTTCTGATCCTCTCACATTGTTACTTTTTTTTTGTGTGAAAAACTGTACACCATCTTATCCCTATAGTCCGTAGCATCTGGAGTATTTTTCTTAGGAACCTAACTAACCCAAGCTTTTCCAAGCGTCTTACCACCCCAACCGTAACCGTTCCCCTCAAAAAAAAAAAAAAAAAGTAAGCAGTCAAGAAAAAAAATATAATGTTCGCTCGCCGTGCTTGCTCTGCCAGCGTTGTTGGCGCCGCCTCCGCCCTGCGCGTTCA
>JASAOC010001869.1:0-15339 GCA_030849835.1 Herpetomonas samuelpessoai
AGTAGCGACCAAGGGTTGGATGAAAATTGAGTTGGTAACACGCGCTGCCTAAAGGCCTATTGTTAGTGTATTTAGTTTGTGTGCCCCATTTTGGGTGTGTCACGAATTTGTTATCGGAAAACTTGTTTCTTGCCGCCGCCCCGACGCTGCCGGAAAGAAAGGGTGTTGTTCTCGGCGCGCCGTTTTTTTTCTTCCCCGGCCGTGGCTGCCGGTTTCCCCGGGGGGTTGCCGGGCGGTTGTCCCCGCCGGGCCGCCGTGGCCGGGGGCGGAAGGGGCGCCGCGCGGCCTTTCCCCCCTCGCCAGGCAGCGGTTCCACCACCCCTGCCCCCACCCCATTGCGGGCCTGGGAAACCGACCCCCGTACGCCACGCCTGCGCAGCTCCCGGCGGTCATTGGAACAACCAAGATTTACACTGAAAATCGTGCGTCCTCACTCCCATCACCGTACAATTTGTCGGGACATGAGAAATGGACCGTGACGTGCTTCCACTTGGAAGCGGTCTTAATTCTTGGAACAGCTGAGACAAAGCTGCCGTTTCCCAGCACTTGCGCGTGCCGTTCTCTCATCCTCACTTTGCCTTTTGAAACTGTTGTCTTTGTTGTCCACATCCTTTGCTTTCACTAGTCGGAAAGTCAGTATAAGACGCATGCACGCGTTCGATAAAGTATAGGGAAAACGCATAATCAAGCTTCAAGAACTCACCTTGGTAGGAGTTTGACGAAAACCATGTTACCCAAAGCTATGGGCTCTGTTAGCTCCTTCGGTGATGTTTTCCTCGAATCGTGCTGTGATGGTTCGACGAGCTCGTCCTCGTCCGACAACGATGACAGCGTTGCAGATATGCACGGTGCCTTTCATGTGCCAGGGCGACCACGGCGGAATGGGTGGCGCTGGCGGACTCCTGCGTGTACTACTCCGAAAAGAGAGTTGCCTGCTCTCAGTATTCCTGCAGCTCCACAAAATGTCAGAAAGTCAGTTACCTCAGGTGAGGAAATGCGGAAAGAGGCAGTCGCGATCAGCGCGAAACCACGCACCTCGTTACTACCGCACACTTTTCTCCAGGCACGCCCACCACCCATCGTCCAGCCAACAGTTCTCTCAAGCCAGAGCTCAGTTTTTGGGTTTTACAGCTTTCTAACCTCACCGTTCGCCACGGACGCACCACCGCACAGGTCACGTGACCGGACATTCACGGTACCGTGGGTTGCGGATGGAAGACAGCAATCACACACTTCGGTTCCGTCACAGATGACCTCTCGGGAGCTTTCTTCAACCAGGTTGATGAACCAACGTCGGACAGTATACACGGCGGCAACACCAGAATTTTCCGTAGGTGATCTTTCTGTTTTGGTAGACGAACACAAGGTGCTCCAAACCACGAACGTTATAACTGCCAGGCGTGACGGGCAGCGCATGATCAACGACTACATTGTCCTACGAGAGCTAGGCAGAGGTTCCTACGGCAAAGTGGAATTGGTGCAGCACGCCCAAACGCGGGAACTTTATGCTATGAAAATTCTTGAGCCTTTTACCCGAAACCGACAGATGGAAAAACGACGAGTCGAGGCGATGCGACGCGAGGTCGCTGTCATGAAGCGGGTACACCATCCCCACATGGTCAAACTCCACGAGGTTCTAGGGGATCGAAAAAAAGGTCGTCTGTACATGGTCATGCAGTACATTAGTGGGGGATCGATCGCTAAAAAAGTTACCACGTGGACAATCGTTCCTATTCCTGAGGAACGTCTCCGCAAACAGGCTCGGCAGCTTCTCAGCGCCTTGAAATATATGCTGATCAACAGCGTCGTCCATCGAGACATCAAGCCCGACAACATCTTGGTAGACGACAAGCACAATGCCTATCTCGCAGATTTTGGCATGAGCGCCGTTTGCGCAGGCGAGGGCGTGGCTGGAGTTGAAGGTACACCAGCTTTCATGTCGCCCGAAATCTGCCGTGGGGACGCTGCCGTGTGTGGCGGACTAGCAGACATTTGGGCTCTCGGCGTCTCGTTGTACCAACTCATGTATGGAAGCCTTCCGTTCACTGCGCCTACTCAGCTTCGCTTGACGGACGCTATCTTGCATGATCCCTTGACATTTCCGGATGAACGCACTGACCACGAAAATAGAGCTGCCGTTGTCGTGCAATCTTCTCCTGAATTCAAAGAAATGATCAGAGGAATGCTTGATAAGGATCCGCAGACACGCTGGGATGTTCGGAAGGCAATCTCCTGTAAATGGATGGCTCCGTGCCGATACATGGACACCCCATCCCAACAGTGCATCTCCAGCAGTCGGTCACATCCTCTGTTTGGTGTGCCTGAGAGCGGCACTAGCCTAGTTACCAGGGACATAGCTGCTGATGAACTTGAAGAGGCAATCGCATCTCTGTCAGAGAGCGAAACTGACGTCTAACGGAACGTCTTTCGGTCTGTGGGTGTAGTCCTCGTCACAAAGGCAGCAGAGTCGTCAGCTTGTTGGAAGGAAAATACAGCGAACCCGGTATTTCACAGTCGCTTGTTCAGTGCCGTGACAAGGCTCTCGACCCGCAAGAAAACCGTTGTGGACACAACACCTGACACTGACTCGACTACAGGTTTCGCTTTTTTGTCGCACCAAAGCCATTTCCAGGGCAACCTACGGAGGCCACGCTGTCCACCCATTCCCGCATTATAAATAACCATCTGTTCTCCAACCTGCTTTCTTCGCAGGTGTGTTGTCAGGCGTGAGAGGTCCTTCATAGTGACGACTTCCATGGGAGTGGTCCCGCCTGGGTGATCTTCTTTTCCTTCGTTTTTCTCCCTCACTTTTTTTTTTTTTGACGCGTTTGAGCTTTACCTTTTGCTGTGTGCAAACATTAACTGCGCAAAATATGATCTCTTTGCTTTTCCCGTCTTCCTGATCAAAGGAGGAACGCTTTAATTCTTTTTTGCCGACTGCTGGCTTTCCTGCTCCTTCCCCTCACATGAGGAATGCAAGATTAATCCGAGCATTTCGATGATTAACACACACACACACACACACACACACACACACACACACACACACACACACACACACAGTCTTCCTAGAGATCTTTTTGGTTTCCCTTTCCGTTCATTTCCGTGCCTTCGGTGTTCTCCGTTCTCCAAGAGAGTATGTATATGCACGACGGCACATCCCAGCACACGTTCTGTTTCTTTTTCTGTTTCCTAGGGAACCCTTCCCAACGCAAAACATATGGGGGAAGTTAACCTTCATCAGCTCCATCGCTTCTCTCGTTTCCTAACCATTCCGTCCATAATTTCTTATCTTTTCCAATTATCTGCAAAGAACTGCTAATGTGATGTTGACGCACCACCCTCCTGTTCGCCCGATGAAACTTTTCTCTTACAGCCGTCTGGTGTTTCTAATTCTATGGTGAGGGAACTCAGGTGAGCAACCTATCTTGAAAAAAATAGTAATCAATCATTCTGTGAATTTAGATTTTCTTGTACGCCTCCCTCTTCCTCTGTCTGGTGTACTCGTAGAAACCACCAGACTCCCCTAAATTTGACTCTCCTGTGCTCATTTGGAGTTGCCCTTGTTTTTACTCACATGCGCCTACGTTTTCAACGTCCTGGAAGCCCTACGGGAGCTTACACTGACTTGTTCAACTATGTACGCGTGTCTTGTTTTCCCCTACCTACGTTTTAGGTTACGTAACCCGCCAAATACAATGGGCCACGCAGGTTGGGATGACAGCTCCTTCTGGCCCTGCTACTATTTCTTGACCAAATTTCCTGTATTTTCTCGTATTTCTTTCTTCGAACTTATTTGCACCTGTCTTTTCTCTCACACACTTTCCCTACCCCTTGCTTTCCTCCTTCGTCGTACGTTTGTGTTTCTTGGAACCGTAGCTCCTCAGTGGAAAAACAAAACCGGAAGAAAACAGCAGCATAAAGAGGAGACGTATTCTCCGCGACATATGTTCACCAGTTTGGGTTTTCTCACACGTGAACAATAGTGGTGACTGCACCTGTCATCGTCAAGGGGGAAAACAAAAAACAAACAAACAAAGGATCACAGAAATATGTCTTCCATGCAGCGCGCGAGACGTGACCGACTACTCTTTCACAAGCGATCCGAAGATAATGACTGTCACTGTTGCGAGTTGCTCTTCTATGACTTGGCTCATCTTTTTTTCCCCCAAAAACGAAGAAGAAAACAACACCAAAAAACAATTACGTAGAAACGGTAACAAAGGACATCAGACGAAAGGCTTCCAGATAATCATATCGTGGCACCGGCTCCCTTTCCCTCTCTCTTTGACATTTCCTGATCTTCCTGCTCATCTTGACAGAGAACACCTTCCAAGCGCGCCGATGCCTATGGGTTACAAAAGTGAGAGTGGGGCACTCTGGCTGGCGATCGCCACAGCCGCCGTACTTCCGTTTGTTCCTCGTAGGACACTGGTTATAGCGGTCCCGCTGTGGGCGGTGGTCAGCCGTTTGGTGGCTCGCGGTGCGTACAACCGAGCTCGTCCGGTGAACAAGGCATCGCCCGAGGCGGCAAAGAAGCATGCCCGCTTTATCATGAGCAAGGATATGCCTCTGAGTGAGCGTCCAGTGGCTGTGGTAACGGGGACCAACAGTGGTATCGGCTATTATACGGCTGTTGAGATGGCAGCCGAGGGCTACGTCACGATTGTCACTTGCCGCTCTGCAGTGCTAACACAGCAAACTGCGGAGCGGGTTGCGTCAGAGGCAAAAATGCGGCGTGCCAACAAACCTCAAAAATATTTGGAGGCACCAGAGGAAGTTGTTGTCGTAGGCAACCTACCAATTGAGTGTGACGACTACGACAGCGTGCGCGCGTTCGCCCAGTGGTTCGTGGACACGTACGGGAACCGCAACTTTCAAGTTTTAATTAACAATGCAGGGGGTATGCGGACTGATTTCACGTTCTCCAAGTACCACCCTAACCTGGAGTACCACACCGCTGTCAACTTTCTCGGCCCGATGCTGCTCACAGAGCTGCTCCTCCCCACTTTGGAAAAGAACGGTGGTCGTGTGGTCTACGTGAGCAGCGAGGCGCACCGGTTTCCGCAGGTGGTGCTGCAACCTGGTATGTTTTCTGCTTGGACGAGCCGGGCGGAGAATGGCGTGGTCAACGGACGACTTCTGGACGCAGAGAAGCAGCTGAACCAAGGAATCACAAAGGCATCAGGGCCGCTTGTAAACCAAAACTTGGGCAAGTCGTTTGTGCGCTATGGAACTAGCAAACTTTTGAATACATATCACGCACATGTGATTGCTCGTCGGTACCGCAACTGCAAGGATTCCAGCAAGCGAGTCTACGCTTGTTCTCTGCATCCTGGTTGTGTTGGCACGAACTTCTCGCGCGATCTTCTCCGTAACAACTTCCTGAACTTTGTGTACCAAACGGCAGGTCTGCTGTTCCTCAAGAGCTGCGAAGACGGAGCGCAGACAACGTTGCATTGTGCCATGTGCCCACTCGACGAACTGGAGCTGGTGCTTCCTAGCAACAGCTCCAAGTCTCCCGCTTCCTGGGATGATGCAGTGAGCCCGTACTTTGTGGAATGCGCCAACAAGACCTACGGCATGCTTCTTGCTTTTGGTTGGGACGTCAAGGAAGCGGAAAGCATCGTTGCGTGGGGCAAGTCGATTGTTGGTTTGTAAGGCAGGCACTCATATGAACCTTTCTGTTATCGTCTTAGTTGTTGCCTAAGGTGCTTTCCTTTTGCCTACTACTCCACACATGACCTCTATACGACTTACGAAAAAAACAACAACAAGAAAACAAGAAAAAAAAACAAGAAAAACAACAACAAGGAGTCGATGTGAACGCTGTCGGTATGTTTCTCTCTCTTTCTCTATCCCTCTCTGTTCTCCACGATCCACGCTCAGGTCTGCCTCGCACCATTGTGTTGACGACACGTGAAAACGTGCTCTGACGCCATTGGGTTGCGGCACCAAGAAGGTGTGGAGGTGAACTAGGTATCCCTCCGTGCCAAATGTGTACATGGAGTGTTGGACGACCTGCGCTGTGGGGAGCTTCGGCTTATGTTCGCGTGATGGGCATTTGGAAACGAGGTGAGAGAAGCACCTGAACCGAAACGGCTAGTTTATTTCGTGTCGCTCTATGTCTTTCCCAAATGGAAAGGCGGGACTCTTGATATCAATGCAGTTGAATTCCTAAGACCTATGGAAGGCGTAGGTGTGTTGCGCAAGCGTGCGTGTGAATACCTCTCTCTCTCTCAATTTACCCACCCGTCTCCTCGGCACGTCTCAAAAGCCCGCGAAGCAAAAGCAACATTTCATCATGTCCCTGCGGACCGAGTCGCTGAGAGCTTATCGGCAACTTTACAGGTCCGCTTCTGTTGCCGCGATTCAGTGCTCCTTATACAACCAAGAAGGCCTGCAGCGTTACGTTTCGCGCCGGTTTCAGCAAGAGGTGGAGCACAACCGCCGTCGCATCGGTCTCTCCTTGACGGAACTAGAGGAGAGAGCCAAAAAGCTGGCAGCCGCACCAGGAAAGACCGCGCGGACGCGGCAGGCGCAGAGGGAGGTAGCGGCACGCCGTAAGAAGCTTCTACGGCAGTATGAGCAGTTCATTTCGCAACAGGTCGATCACACCCGCGACCTCGCCGCGATGCTACCCCACGCCTCTGGGGAGGAAGCCTTGACGTCCATTCTTCAGGTGTTGGCGGCAGGCGTCGGGAATGTGTCGTACCAGCGCATCATGGAGGATAACTTCGCCAGCTTCTTTGCCTTTGCAGAAAAACAGGCCGCCCGGGATGAGGCCACCGAGGAAGCCACCAGCGAGCGCCAAAATAGAATCATGCAGCAGGCGATCCTACCGTATGGCGAGCGCCTGTTGCTTGTTCACCGCACCGCGATTGGTGAGGGCAACCGTGGAAGCAGCTTGGCGTACCTTACCCCGTGGCAGGTAACCGAGGCTGTTGTCGGCACTCGCAGTGGGGTGACGGCGCACCACCTGAAGCTGGGCCGCAACCACCTTGTGGTGGAGGTGGACGAGACGTACAACAAGCAGGTGGTCTACCTCGCCTGCGCGCGCGCCGACGGGAGTGAGGTGACTGCGCTGGATAGCGGCAGCTACCAGTGGGACCAGGAGGTGGAGGGCGTGGAAGTTAGCGAGAGCGAGGAGGTGCGGCAGACCATGTTTCACAGCGAATTTTTGCTTATGGCCACCCGGCTCTGTGATGCGCTGGTCAATGAAACACCAATCCATCCCACACGCAAGACGGTCCTGGTCGGCCATGCCGTGGGTGGTGCCGTGTCGCTTATTATGGCCCTGTTGCTCTCGCAGCGTGGCTTCGAGATTAGCAATGTGATCACCTTTGGTGCCCCCAAATCACTGCAGAGTACGCTGGAGCGTTACGTCGTTGCGGTGAACCCTGTGCGCGTCGTCCTGGCCGGCGACCCACTCGTCGAGCTCCCTGTAACCGGCTCAGAGGGAGAGCCATTCCGCCATGTGGGGGAAATCCTCGTGCTCAACCCTCGACCGTCCACCCAAGAAGCAGAGAACGACGGCAGCGGAGAAAGCATGCAACGTGCCTTGCGCCAGCGGCACCAGGCCGTAACCGCGCTTGACGATGGAGAGGACGAAGACGTAGACGAGGATAAAGGTGATGATGACGGTCGCGGCATCTCCCTCTCCGCGGAGGACCTCGCCGCCGCCATGATGGACGAAGACGAAAGGGACGTTGTTGCCGAGGAAACTGCGGACTCTGGTGCTGCTCGGCTGGATGGCCAAGAGGGCCTTCAAAACACAGAGGCCACACTGGATCCAAGTGACGCACCCGACGGGGAGGGCACGGAAGACGCAGAGGCTGCAGAGGAAGACAACACACCAAGTCCTGCATCTGACGAAGAGCATGACAGCGACGACGAAGCCGATCTGCGCGAGCTGTGCCGCATCGCGGCGGCGCGGTACAAGCAGCATTTCCTTGTGGAGGATTATATTCGCCACCTAGCGGATCCCTCGGTGGAGCTGACGTACGCGGAAGGAGACGAGGTGTGGGATGACGGCGAGTACCAGACCTCTGTTCGACGCGAGCCTGCGGAGCCCCCTGTGTCTCAAGAGGAACGACGTCAGCGAGATCTCCGAGGCCCACTGTAACACGTGGACATCTTCTGCCTTCCTTCGTGACAGCGGAAACACCAAAACAGGCAGAAAAAAAGAGGATGAGGGAGGTGAATAAAGAGGAAGCTACTACGGCGGATGTATAACCGCGCTGAAATTGTTCATTCGTGTGTGTACATCTGTGCGCGCGCGCGCACAGGATCCCGTCAACGGCCTCTCCCTCGCTCGCTTGGTTTCCCCCCTTGCGTTTGTATGTCCTTCACAGATTCACATGGTGTGGTATTCCACACGTTAACCGATCATTTCCTTAAAGAACCGTTTGCCTGTCAAGTAGGCTCAACTCTATGAGCACCACTGCAGCGAAAACAAACAAACAAACAAAAAGATGCAATTAGCAAAGAAAAGAAAGTCAGGCCCAGCAAGAAGGATATCCGTGCTGGCAGCTGCTGGCAGCACACTCGCTGGCGACTTCAACGCGCTGCTCCCCTCATCTTCCCCGCACGCCCAGGTGGGATGGGTCTTGTGTGTGAGCGCGCCTCCCCCTTTTTTGTGTGCCTGTCGCCGGACTTTAAAAAAAAATTTGCGTTTGCATCCGTTCAAATGGTCTCATTCTCCTCTCTCGTATCTTTAAAGCAAAGCGAAAAAGCCAAAGAAGTCTACCCGTTCGCTCAACAGCACGCCACGTGCCGCGAGCGTGGAGACAAACACATTCAAGAAAAAGAAAAAGTGAAGACATGCTCTCCGCAGAAGAACTGAAAGCTCTTGTTGCGGCCCTTCCCAAAGCGGAGATCCATCTCCACGTGGAGGGCACCCTGCAACCCGAACTGCGCTTTGAGCTCGCCAGTCGCAACCACGTAGAGATGCCCTACACCACGGCCGAGGAGCTGCGCGCTGCCTACAAGTTTGACAATCTAGATGACTTTCTCAAGCTGCACTACGACGGGCAGCGGGTGTTGCAGCGTCGGGAGGACTTCTCAGACCTTGCATACGCCTACGTGCAGCGTGCCCGAGCTGATCGTGTGGTGTACGTTGAGGCGTGCTTTGACCCGCAGGGACACCTGGCGCGCGGGGTATCCATGGAGGCCATGAGCGAGGGTCTCTTCCATGGCTTCCAGCGCGCTGAGGCGGAGTTCGGCGTCCGCTGGGCTCTCATCTTCTCCTTCCATCGTCACCTTCCCGAGGCGGAGTCTCTCGCCCTGCTGACGGGCACCGGCTCGCACGACGCCGTGCGCAGCGCAGACACCGCCTGTGCTCAGCGACTCTTTGCCGAGCGCCGCTTCATCGCCGTCGGGCTCGACTCCTGGGAGGTGGGCCATCCCCCGGAAGACTCGGCAGCGCTTTTTGCGTACTGCCGCGACGAACTGCACGTCCCGTTTGCCGTGGCGCACGCGGGCGAGGAGGGCCCCGCATCGTACGTCAAAGGGTCTCTTGACGCCCTCAAGGTGGACCGCATCGACCACGGCGTCGCGTGCCGCACGGACGCCGCGCTGCGTGAGGAGCTCAAGGCCCGCCAAATTTGTTTGGCCATGTGCCCGTACTCGAACGTAGACCTGGGTGTGTTTGCCACCCCTCAGGAGTGCGCAGAGGCGGTGCTGCAGCTGCTGCGCGAGGGCCTGCGCGTGTCGCTGAACTCTGACGACCCCGCGTACTTTGGCGGAGGTGGCGGCGCGTTTGTGAATGCGCAGTATGATTTGCTGATTGACCACGCCGCACACACCAAGGGAGGAGCCATGACACCTGCGGAGGTGAAGCAGATTGTTCTCAATTCCTTTCTCGGATCGTTTCTCCCTGATGCTGACAAGAAGGCCTACTGCGACCAAGTCGAAGAAGCCTATAGCGCGTTCATGTCTGCGCGTACTGCGGCGGGTGCTGCGAGATGATCGATGCGGAGAAGGAAGGAAGAAAAGCCGACAGCAACACCACCATGACGTACGCTGACCTAGCGAAACGGCTATTTGCTTCGGTAAACGCTCCCCGCTCTGAGCTTTTTTTTTTCTCTTTACTTGTTTTCAAGGCTAATTCCATTATCGCCTAACTTGTTCCGTTGATGAACATGTTTATTTTTTCCCTTTCATTCTTGATCGTTTGCCCTTTTTTCTTTTGTTTAAAGGCCCTTTTGTGAAAGGTCTTGAAGGATTACTGTGTTTGGCATCGTGCGGAAGTTGACCCGCATACACGAATGATCTCCAATATATATATGTTCTCAATTACTCGAGCTGTCTTATGTTTCTCTGCTTCCCAGAAGTGAGGCAAAAGGAAGTTGTGACACTTCTTTTGCTCCTTCTTTAATTTTCCTTTCATCACAAGTGGAGAGAAAAAATAACGATGAAAAAAATGACATACACGTGATGATGTTCTACCTTCTGACTTGGGTAGCAGCATCCTTGGCTGTCGGATCGACTTACGCCCACTTCGTGAACCCTTTGGTATCTGCCCTTCCAACTGTTTAAACGGAGAGTAAACCTCTCCAAAATGCAGAAAGCAAACAGACCAAACAGAGCAAATACTACCCGAACACTAATCACGATTCTATTCTCACCCTTTCTGTCCATGTCTTCGGTTACGCTGCAAGAGCATTCCTCTGTCCACAGACTCCCCAAGAGTACCCCTCTCCACACATTCCATCGATCACGAATCAATACGTGAAAGGCTGCGATCAAAACGAAACAAAATCAAACTATCGAAGAAAAAAAGGAACTTCATTTTTTTCACCTATTCGTTGTCCACGTAGACGCACACATCTGCAACCCACGTTAGACAAGAAGGCGTAGTAGAAGGTCCGGTAGCAAACGTACACGCAAACACACACACACACACACACTCATGTCCTCCAAGGAGCAGCTCCATCGCCTTTGCGCCAAGCTCCCCAAGGCGGAGCTGCACGTCCACATTGAGGGAACCCTGCAACCAGAACTTCTGTTTTCTCTCGCCAAAAAGAATGGCATCGATATTCCATACGCCACCCTCGAGGCTGTCCGTGAGGCGTACAACTTCAGCGAACTCGATGATTTCCTGAAGCTTTACTATCAAGGGATGTCTGTCCTCATTGCCAAGGATGACTTCGCGGAGCTGGCCTACCGGTACGCCAAACGATCGAGCGAGGACGGCGTTGTGTACGCAGAGGTGTTTTTCGACCCGCAGGGGCACCTCTGCCGTGGCATCGCCCTGCAGACGGTCTACGAGGGGCTCACCGAGGGCTTTGCGCGCGCCAAGAAGGAGTTTAGCATTGACGTGAAACTCATCTTTTCATTTCTGCGTCATCTGCCCGAAGAGGAGTCACTTCGGCTGGTGCAACCGAACCCGTCCAGCGCAGACACGGTCTACGCCCGTGAACTCTTTGCACAGAATGCCTTTTTGGCGGTGGGGCTGGACTCGTCCGAGAAACCGTTCCCACCGGAAAACTTTGTGCGGCTGTTCGGCTACTGCCGCGATGAGCTCCATGTTCCTCACACCGTGGCCCACGCAGGCGAGGAAGGACCTGCATCGTATATCAAAGGGTCTCTTGACGCCCTCAAGGTGGACCGGATCGACCACGGCGTCGCGTGCCGCACGGACGCCGCGCTGCGTGGGGAGCTCAAGGAGCGCCAAATTTGCCTGACGGTGTGCCCATATTCGAACGTGGACCTGAAGGTCTTCCCTGACAAGGAGAGCTGTGCGGTGGCGGTGCTACAGCTGCTGCGCGAGGGCCTGCGCGTGATGTTGAACTCTGATGACCCTGCGTACTTTGGGCAGGGGACCTACGCCCGTGCGCAGTACGAGCTCCTCGTTGACTGCGCTGGGGACAATGGTGTGACGCCAGAGGAGCTGAAGCAGCTCGCACTAAACTCTTTCTTGGGATCTTTCTTGCCGGAAGATGAGAAGAGACGGTATTGTGGGTTGGTGGAGCAGGCGTATGCAGAGCTCATGGCGGCTCCCACCGCGTAGCGTTGTGCCACCGCAGAGAGAGGGAAAAGCGACAAGAGGAAGGAAAGGGACAATGTTGTGTCGTTTCGGATCGCAAAAGTCGAGACGACTCTTGGTTTTGTCTTTGCTCCCAAATAATCCACACCGCAAAGCGCACACAACCCCTCCTGTCTTCTCTCCTCTTTATTCAGAGGCCCTACCAAGGATACAGGAAGACTCCACGAACAACAGCCTTTCGAAATAAAAGTATCGTTATCCAGAGGCTCAGCCTCGCTCTTCAGTCGGCACAGCGTGTGTTCTCATTCTCCAACCGACCTCCTTGCTATCGAACGCGACGAATCGCCTCTTTATATGATTTGCAAATCCTTTGCTTCTCCTTCCTTTATCTCTTCTGTTTGCACATTTCCTTTGCCGTCCAAGTTGTGCTGCAAGCCCATGCTCGCCGAAGTGTGCAGGTCCTCTCGCTTTCTGACAGCCACTAGGCTACGTCAGTCCGTAACGTTTCGACGCCTGTGTAGAAGGCGGCACAGGTAACGGCCGCTTTCTACATCCGCTAACGAAGGATAGCGTGAGGAAGAAAAAGAGGAACGGGTGCGTCGAAAAAAGCGAGAGCAAACTCATGCTGGGTGATGCGTGTGGACACTTCAAGGGTGGTGGTCTGCCCTTGCTGCCTTGCGTATCCAAAGGGAATGTCCAAGACCAAAAAAAAAAAAAAAACAGCAAAACAAGAACGAATAAGGAGGAGGGGTAGCAGATGGCAAACCCTCAGTTGACTCTTCCTTCGAAAGGGGAGGAGCTCACAGGGAAAGGAGGAAGGAAGTCACATGTGTGCGCATCTTCGGTATTTCCCGTCGCGTCACTTCTATACCTTGTGTCGCTGTGTCGTTGAGTTTGGCAGAAAGACGCGTCGCGCCGCCTTCACTCACAAGTGCGACAGAAACCATTGCCGCCCATGACCTCTGCCTCTCTTCCGCTGACGCCTGCAGGTTTCCATACATTTCACTTCCCCCACGTTAGGCCCACGTCTTGCTTTTATAGAGAGAGACCATCACACGCACGATTTGGGCACTGATTGCGCGCCCCCTAGCACACATATCGCGAAACAAACACCATCATCCACGTTGGTGTGTGAGAGAGAGACTATTACAGGCACCTCTCGTGTATTCCAAAACCTCCGGAGCGAACCATAACTATCTTTTCAGGGTATCTTTCCCCTCTCTCGCACGTAGCCATGCTGCATCGGTATGCCTCTGAAACGTCGGCAGCGCTCATCTGGTTGACCTTCTTGGTTCTCAGCCTCGTCGCCATGTTTGCCTTTCCCCAACGGTGGCGCTCGGTCTCCTCGTTAGAGGTGCTGATAGGCCTCCTTAGCTGCTGCTATGGCGCGCGGCAGGTGGCCAAGGGTAAGTCCTGCGTGTGGCCACGTGGGGTGGATTTCACGGGACGGGTGGCCCTGGTGACAGGCGCCAGCTCTGGCGTGGGCTTCGCCTGTGCAGAGGAGCTGGCGCAGCACGGGTTCACGGTGATCATGGCGGGCCGGGATTTGGACCGTCTGCTGAAGGCGAGGCAGCAAATTATGCAAAAGTTGCCGAACCCAGCGAAGCATCGTCCACGAGGAAAGCAGAATGGCGCCTCGAGCAGTGGCCGGGTCGTGGTGCTTGGTAGGGTGGACCTCTCGGACGAGAACTCGATTCGCGAGTACGCGGCAACGGTGACAGCAGCAGCCAAAACCTACCCCGTCGCGCTGTTGATTAACGCCGCGGGAATCCTAAATCGCGAGTTGCGCTACACCAAGTCCAATTGGCCTGTCGTCGCGGGCTCGGCTACGGACACCGCGGCACCGAAGGAGGCCGTCTGCCCAACGAGCAGGGAGCCCTGCACCTGGCCGCTGGAGGAAATGCTAGCCACCAACGCGGTGGGCCCGATGCTGCTGACACAGCTGCTTCTGCCGGTGCTGAAGCAGACCGCGATCACCTCTGGCGTGACATCGCGCATTGTGAACGTGGCGTCGAGCTGCCACACGTTTCTCGGACCTGCGCTGTCGTCAGACGCATTTGATCCAATTCAAATGATCCAGGGACTTGAGAAATCAGACGTGGACGTTGCCGTGACGGAGAAGCATGCCGTGCCGTCGACGACCGCTGAGGGAACGGCGCCGCAACGCCCTGTGGTGGAACCACAGTACCGCGTGGGGCAATTCACTTGGAAAAATTTCGTCGGCTACTACGGCCTCTCGAAGCTCTGCGTCATCTGGAACACTCGTCTCCTGGCTCGTCAGGTGGCCAGCATGACGTTCCACCAGGCGCAGAAGGAGCGGCCTGCGGGCAAGGAAGGCGGCTCCTCATCTTCCCCAGCAGTGTCCTCTTCAGGGTCGGGAGCAACTCGGGGCGAACAGTTGATCTTTGTCGCCTGCACGCACCCGGGCGTCATCACGACTCACCTCTACCGGGACCTGCTCCCCCTCTGGGTGCTGGACCGCGTCTTGTACTTCCCGTCGCTGCTCGTTGGCAAGACCTGGCGCGAGGCGGCGCAGTCCACCCTCAAGGCCTCGGTGGAGGACGCGCACATGGTGCAGGCCGGATATTATCTGGACGGCGGCGAGTACGGCGAGGAGAGTGGCGTGAATTGTCTGTCGGCGCATGCGAGCAACGGTGCCGAGATGACTCGCTACGGGGAGTGGCTGAGACAGAAAATTGTCGACACGACACCACGACCGTACACGGCGGTCTCTGCCAAGGAACTGAGCCCCTCCAACACACCAGTGAAGGGCCAGAAGGAAGCCTCGTGAATAGGAGGTCTCTGCGTTACCCGCGTCACGTGGGCTCTTTGCCTCGCTCTCTGATTCAAGTTACTTCCGCACAAGCGCACGATAACGAAAAAGGAAAGAAGACAATGTAAAAAAGAAAATAGTCGAAGAGATCTTGTTCATTGGTTCGTGCTTCCCTTTGGAGTGTAGCAACGTCCCGTGGCTCTTCTTTGGACGAGGGCGGGGGCTGCTCTTTCTGGCGCTCATGTCGTCATGTGGTCCACACGGAGTTACCACCGTGAGTCAGGCAACTGAATCTTTACTCCTGGTTTTTCGTATCCGGTTTCTTCATTGTCCTTGTCATTGTTAGCTCTGAAACAAGGAGAGCAGAAGGGGAAGTAAAGAAGAAAGCGTAGACCCAAAGCGTTTCCTGAAGACACGGCTCCAACTTGCTGGCTGTAGAGCCGCCGTAACAGGAGGAGAAGAGGAGAGCATCCATTACTGTCGGGCGAGACCGGTAGCAGGTTCTCATTGACAAACATTGGCGGAAAGAGAATAAAGAAAAAAAAGAAGCTTAAAGATGTCAACCGATGCGTCGGCG
>JASAOC010001870.1:0-15404 GCA_030849835.1 Herpetomonas samuelpessoai
TGCTCTTCCCTGGCCGCTGCTGCTCTTCACCAGGGTTCAGAGGGGCCACGCCATTCTGCTGGGCCCCTTGCTGTTGTTGCGGTTGCTGCTGATTGGGGTGAAAGGCACCACTAGCGGTGCGCCAGGCCGGATTGTTCTGTTGCTGTTGCTGCTGCTGTTGTTGCTGTTGTTGATAGAACATGGCCGCCTGCTGCTGCTGCTGTTGAAGGCTCAGGTATGGATTCGGCGTGAAGAAGGATCGGCCATTCTGGGAGCGATTGATGAAGGATTGTCGTTGCAGGCGATTGGCGACTTCGTCCGGGATTTCAACGCCAACGACCTCCTGGGCGGCCATAACATTCTGCCGTCCCTGTGTTTGTCCGTGGAAGCTGCCTGGGGTGTTCCCGGGGGGCCTCTGCATGCGACGGCGCGACTGGGACACAGGTGCCAGACCGCCGGGTGTCAAAGGTCGCTGTGGCCGCTGCGAGGGAAAGGACTGTGCGGATGCACTCCCAGAAACAGGCATCAGTTGGCCACCGCTCTGGTGCCGCAGCATCATAGGAGCGTTCCCCGCGGTGACCTGCGGATAGCTGGGCTTTCGCTGCATGGGAGGCAGCACTCCGCTGCTGCTGTTGCTGTTGCTGTTGCTGCTGGGGTGGCTGCTGCCGCTGGAAACGATTTGTCCGTTGCTCGACCGGCGCGCCATGGCCGGCGTGGCAGCGGCCGTGCTGCTCCGCCGCTGCAGGTTGGGGTCCGACCCGCTGCGAGGCGAGGTGAGCGCCGCTTGAGCCGCCCGCGCCTTAGCGGCAGCAGCTTCTTTCGCGAGCCGTTCGCGTTCGGCCCGCGCCGCCGCCTCCTTCTCTTGCTGTTGCTGTAACAGCGCCTGCTGGGCCGCGTATTGCTGCTGGAGTTGCTGTTGGTACAGCTCTTGCTGCAGGCGCTGGTGCTCCTTGATGAGCTTTTCACGCTGCTCCATCTGCTTGACCATGCTCGGCTTGGCCTTGAACTGGTCGAAGGGAACATCGCCGTCCTCTTCCGCCGCCGCGGTGCGGGCAAGGTCCTCCTCCACCTCGACAGGGAGGATAATGACGGTGGAGCGGCGGTGGGTGCGGAGAGTGGAGTCGTCTGGGTTGGACATGATGGAGAGGTAGAGGAGTGACCTAGGTCAGCAATAGGTGTGCGATACGAAATACACGTGGGACGGGGTGTAGACCTGTCTGTCTGTCTGTGGGTGTTTGTTCTCGTGTGCAGAACTAGACAAGAACGAAGCTTTTAAGGGTCTTATCTGTTCAAGCGTGCTCAATGCTGAGGACGGCCTCTGCAGAAGGAGAACTGGAGAAATCAGTTGGGGACAAACTGCTGTGTAGAGAGGCGAAAGGGAAATGCTCGATTTGGTGTATAAATCTTCAGAGCAAAGTGGGGTAGGGAGGGAAATCGGAGGGGGGAGGGGAGGGGTTAACGGAATGTCGCACCAGTCCTTTAAGGAGTTGTGAAGGGCGCCGTCGAAGTGTGGATCCGTCTAATGATGAGAGAAACGATACGCCACTTCGGTTGAGGGTGAGGCGTATGGATTCTACAAAACAAAACAGTGATGCGGAGAGAGAGAGAGAGAGAGAGAGAGAGAGGAAGGAATCAGCAGTAAATAAAATCAACAGAAGAGGAAACGCTTTGATTAATAGAAGCAGACGCGAGAAAAAGAAAAAGAGGACAACGGGAGCGACGTGTAGGACGGTCAAAAGAGTATCTGGGAAAAACGATAGAGATCAGTGGGAGCAGTATTGCAACTGAACAGCTGTAAATAGAGTGGAAGGGAACGAAAGCCAAAAGCAGGAGCAATGTAAATAACGTAGAAAACAGAAAACAGATTAGCTGGAAGCGTACAAGTAAGAGAACTATAAGATACCGAACGGAAGAGAGGAGGAAAATGAAAGATGTCTACTCCAAACGTTACAGAGGGCTGACGGAGATGTGTGAGGGAGAGAATGAAAGAAAGAAAGAACAGCAAGAAAAAATATATTATGATATCAGTACGCGGCAGAGACACGAACTCAGAAACTAGAGTGAGAAACACGAAACAATAATACAGCTGCAGGAGATGTTTTTTTTTTCTTTTTTTTTTAAGACGTGAACTGAGGGTGTTGAAGAAAATTGTATGCACAACAAAGATGATATCCGTGCACACAAATGAACCGCAGTGCTCTATTAAAGTGCTAGACGTGATCTTGCAACAGCTGTGTCTGTCGAAGTGGAATGACGTGCCACTGTCAGTAGGGTACTACAGGAAGCGACGGAAAGGAAGGGATGCGAGGCAGGAGAAGACGACCGTGGATGGAATTGCTTTCGAGGTATATGCATGGCGGTTAGATCGAAGGAACTTCGTGTTGGGTGAGCAGATGTCTTTATCGAGAGGGCTCTGGGCGTTCCGCTTCCGTGAACAGTTCTCTTTAGAAGCTGTATGTTCGTTGTGTGCCACCGCTGTTCATTTTTGGTAGCAAGCGGAGTCACATATCTTAATGGACGTCAGTCGATAACGAGTCAAGAATAAGCACAGAGGACACAAGCGTGCGTTCCCCATAGAGAAATAAAAAAATAGTGGTATCATAGCGATAATTTGGAAACTAGTACAACGGTAGAAAGTGAGAGAGAAAAAAAATAAGGGAACAACACGAAACTGCACGGCGCAACCTGGAGAGCATCACGCACAGAGAACTGATGGTGAGGAGAAGAGTGAGAGAGAAGGCTCAGTGCGCTGGCGCACATGCGAAGCGGTGACGATGGCAAGGATAGATCATGAGGGAAGAAAATTCAAGCAAAGAAATAACAGAGGAAGCTAGGTTGCAAGCCGGAAGCATCCATGACGATACCACGGAAATGCGGTTTGTAGCCGAACCTCAAAACGTGGCTTCAGAGGGGATAGGGCCGTAGCGCTGGTCCTTGTTCATGCCGTTGATCGCTTTGACCTCTTCCTCCGTCAGCTCAAAGTCAAAGATTTTGGCGTTTTCGATAATGCGTTCCTTGTGCGTAGACTTGGGGATCGTGATGAGGCCCAGCTGAAGCTCCCAGCGGAGGATCACCTGCGCGGGGGTGCGCTTGTGTGCGGCGGCGATGGTGGCAATCGTGGCGTCGTCGAGGAGTTTGCCCTGACCAATGGGGCTCCAACAGGTGATCTTGATATTGTGCTCGTCGCAGAACTTGCGCAGCTCCACCTGCTGGTTCAGGGGGTGGAGCTCTACCTGGTTGACCATGGGTTTCACCGTGCACTGTGCGAGCACATCCTGGAGATGTTTAATTTCAAAGTTGGCGACACCAATTGCCTTGGCTCGTCCGTCAGCGTAGATTTTCTCCAGCGCGCGCCAGCTTTCAAGGTACTTCTTCCCATCCTGCGCAATAAACGAATCGCCGCGGGGCCAGTGGATGAGGTAGAGATCCACATAGCCGATATCAAGCTTCTCCATAGATTCCTCAAAGGCCTTGAGGGTCTCATCGTAGCCGTGGCGGTCGTTCCAAACCTTGGTTGTGACGAAAATCTCTTCCCGACGCAGGCCAAGCTCCGATATGGCCTTACGAACGCCCTGGCCGACGCCGACTTCATTTTTGTACATGGCCGCGGTATCGATGTGGCGGTAGCCGGCCTGGAGGGCCCAGACGATGGCGTTGCACGTGTCCTCGCCGTCAGGGGTGCGCGCCGTGCCGATGCCCAACTGCGGCATTTTGTAGCCGTTGCTCAGTGTCAGCGCCTGGACAGCAGGTTGGGCCGAAGACGAGGTCATGGTGGAAGTGTCAAAGCAAAAGAAATGAGGGAGGGATGTGAGAGCGCAAGAAGGAGGTGTAAGCTACGTGTGTGGTGATGCGGCTTGGATCAGTGAAAACGGATGATGGTGCTGTGGTAAGCGTGGCGGGAGGAGTAGGAGAGTTGAGATGGTGGCCAGACTCAATTCCTTTCTCGTGAGAGAGGAGGAGTAGCTCCACGTGCCACGGGCGACGGTGAGCATCCAGGCATACGCAATTATTCTCTCTGATCTTTCACCAACGGTGCAACGCTGCTTCACCAGCTCTGCGATCACTCTACTGGTTGCCTTCATTTGATTTCAACACAGGAAGTCTTTTTAAAAAATACAAGCGAATGAAGTAAAGAAAGAAAAAGAAAAAGATGAGTGTCTGGTGAGAGCAAACGAAAAAACGGCACCGATCCTTTACAGATCTGGGGACTCTTTCCGACGGCTAATCTGGAAGCCGCTGAAGCTCAACACCAACACATCGAAAACGAGGAGAATACTGAAATAGAAATCGAGCTTGCGACGGTGCGCACGCGAAATACCTCGTGGTATCCCTATATCCACGAGCGAATCATGAATCATTGAGGGCTCACGTGAACCGTCAAAAAAGAAGAACGAATTCCTCGTGGGGATCTTGCAACCGCGTAGTGTGTCGCACCACAGAGGGGTAAGTCCGATCCGCTTCAACACGCTCAAAAATAAAATAAAAAAGACGTTGGTAAAAGCAAGAGTGCTTGTAACGATAATAATAGAATGATGTGTGGCTCAAAGACACACAGAGTAGGGGCGAAATAAAGGCTGCGCTCTCCGCTCATAGTCTTTAGAAGGTGGCCTCCTCAGGGATGGGGCCGTAGCGCTGGTCCTTGTTCATGCCGTTGATCGTCTGGACCTCTTCCTCCGTCAGCTCAAAGTCGAAGATCTGCGCATTCTGCTTGATGCGGTCTTCGTGAATGGACTTGGGGATCGTGATGAGACCCAGCTGAAGCTCCCAGCGGAGGATCACCTGCGCAGCGGTGCGCTTGTGAGCGGCGGCGATGGCGCCAATGGTGGCGTCGTCAAGGAGTTTGCCCTGACCGAGCGGGCTCCAGCAAGTGATCTTGATGTTGTGCTCGTCGCAGAACTTGCGCAGCTCCACCTGCTGGTTCAGGGGGTGGAGCTCCACCTGGTTGACCATGGGCTTCACCGTGCACTGGGCAAAGACCTCGTTGAGGTGCTTGATTTGGAAGTTCGACACACCAATGGCGCGAATCTTCTTGTCGGCGTAGAGCTTCTCAAAGGCGCGCCATGTGTCAAGGTACTTCTTTCCCTTCTCCTCGATAATCTTGTCACCACGGGGCCAGTGGATGAGGTAGAGGTCCACATAGTCCACCTGCAGCTTCGCCACAGAGGTCTCAAAGGCCTTGAGGGTCTCGTCGTAGCCCTGGTCATCGTTCCAGAGCTTGGTCGTGAGGAAGATCTCCTCGCGCTTGATGCCAAAGTCCTTCATGGCACGGCGGATCCCCTCACCGACGCTCTCCTCGTTCTTGTAGATGGCCGCGGTATCAATATGGCGGTAGCCGTTCTGGAGGGCCCAGTAGACGGCGTTGGAGGTGGCCTCACCAGCGGGGGACTGCCACACGCCGAGACCGAACTGGGGCATCTTGTAGCCGTTGCTCAGGGTGAGCGCGGGGTTGTTGAGAGCGGGAGCGGCCATGTTTTTTGTTTTAAAGAGGAAAGGAGAGGCGTTTTGGTAACGGAGCTCAGCGTTGTTCTGTAAAAACTGTCCTTTAGGAAAGGGCACGTTAGAAAAGTATTAACAGTTGTGTTGATAAGGGTAGATGGAAGCGAAGGGTGATCTATGTTGTGTGAGGCGGTTCGAGAAGAAGGGGAGAGACATTGTTGGTGTTAGCATGCTTGCTTCATTACTTCCTGCCATCTGGTGGAGTGGTGAAATCATGTTTTTTGACACCCCAGCCAAAGAGAGGAGACAAACGTCTAGTGAAGGACTTTCGTGGACGGATGAGTGAGCGAACCCGTGGAGTCATCCTTCGGATTTGCTGCCATCGACAGAAGCTCGGATAATGTCTGGCGCGCAGCTGCTATTTCACGTGTTATTTCATAGTTGCAATCGAGCGCAAGTAATGGCAAAGCTTGCGAACACCAAAACGGATGAGAAAAGAGAGGAGCGAATAACGCCAGGAGGGTGAAAGTAGCAAGGGCAGTAGGTGGGGGCCACGTGTGGCGAATGAATTGGGAAAGAAAGATGAGCACGCAAAGAAGGAAACGAGAGAGGGAGGGAGTGGAGGGAGGGAGGTGAGGAAGAAGATGATACCCAGCAGAGGGACGGTAGTTACACACACAAAAAACAACAACAAGCTAGTAATGCAAAAAAGAAAAAAAAACATATATAAAGTGGAAAGGAGCAGTAAGAAAAAAGAAAACAATGGAGGGAACATAAAATGAAAATATGAGCAAGCAAACATATATGTAGAGAGAGGAAGAGCACAATGTACAAGAAAAAAAAAGAAGGAACGCAAACACGAATCTACAGTAATTGAGAGAATAAGAAAGGGGTACTGTGAAAGGTACCCTGAAGGGTTAAACGTGACAGCCTGAAGGAGAGCCCCCCATGGAACCGACGATCTTTGCTCCGTCGAGCGTTCCACGTGGAGGCGCCAAAAGCTGTGAGGGGAGTGGAAACGAAACACCAAGCACAGGCATCTCGGGTCGTGTCGCAAAACAAAGGGTAAGGGCAGGAACTCACATGGGAACAGGTGTTTCTTCTTGCTCCGTGTAGCGGCACGAGCTATGAGAGAGTCGTTGCGAGAGACAAGAGGAGGAATGAAGATATCCTTGTTCTGCATGACATGTGAGTGGCAGCCTTTGGAAGAAGCCAAACAGACCCAACTGTGAGTACGCAAAAGGAAAATATTTAAGAAGCGTAACTACGCATGAACACGTAATGACGAGGGGGGAAGAACGGGGAGAGAGAAGAAGAAGAAAGCATCTAGTTCAGCGACCACCGTTACAATAGGACACGTTGGGAATGCCGTCTTATGGGACGTGGAGGATAAGAGGATGTGCACCGGCTCCAGGAATACGACAAGAAAACCAGAATGTGTGAAAGACGGGACACAGATGCAGGGAGCGCGAGCAGCATCTGACTTACCAGGGCGCAACAGAGAAGACGTCCATCGTGAATCTTTAACACGGAAAGGTAGGGAGTCACAGCTTCGTCTAATGAGAGGCCGTGCCCGGCGTGTGATCGATCGGGCTCTCGCGGGATAGGGTGAGCTGGTACATCAGGAAGAGGAAGACAACAAGAGGTGCAGTGCGTCGCAAGCGTACCTCGCTGAGATCTGGAGCCCACGAGAGAAACGAAGAGCTGTAAGAATGAAAGGAAGTAGACGCAATATAAGCAAATAAGATACAATGAAGAAAGGTGTGAGAGGGAGTTCGCCAATACATCAAAAAATCGCAAAAGACCAAAGAGGAAGAAAAGGACGAGCCATGGAGTGCAAAAATAAATAAAGGAGAGGCCTCCTCCTGGGCAAACGTCAAGCTCCTGAAATCAGCGGTAGATGATTCCAGGGAAGCTGGTGTACAAATGCAGTTGGGGTCTGTAAGCGAACGGAGGAGAGACGCGTGGGGAGGGGAGAAGGGAAGGAGAGAGAGAGAGAGGGGGGGGGGGTTGGGGGTTGAGAAGGAAACACTCAAGTAAAACGGGTGCAGGAGGGAATGTGACTCGCAATGAAGAGGGGGAAAAGATGACAGAGGCCTCAGTATTGGAACGAGAGGGGAGAGTGAGTGATGAGTGTTCTTTCAGCTGGTTGTGTTGTGGAAAAAATAAGGAGAATCTTATAAATAAAATATAAAGAGGTACAGCTGTATCATTACGAGAAGCGACAAGAAGATGATGCCTTCGAGGAGGGAAGCAGACAATGGGGGAAATTGAGAAAAGAAGCGACAACAACTATTAATGCCAAGGGAAAAACAACAACGACAAAAGAGATCAATGAACACCGTAAAGCGGGCGCTAAGCGGGTGCGAACCATGAAAGCGACAACTTGCAAATCACGATGGAGAGACGGCATTCGTGTTTTTCCATTTGCATCTGCACCAAAAAGGAAAGGAGATTCAGAGGTCCATTCCACATAGACCGGGACAACCATAGCAATTATTGCCAGCGAGGAAAGCCGTGGGCATTCATCATCATGGTCATTGCTGGTGGTGGAAAGTGACCTGTGGGCGATCCAACCTCCATCACATCCGGGGATGCGTTCACCCAGACGATCTCTCGCACAGGGTCAAACCCAAGCGTGATGTGCACCTTCTGCCGTGCTGGTGTGCGGAGCATGGGCATATCCGGTCGAAACGGATTCCGTACCTGCGGCGTCCGGCCGCCCCACTGCGGCTGCGGGCCTCGGTTGACCCGCGGACGGCCCGCAAAGATGTCGACAAACCCAAGCGGGCGCTCCATCCGAGGACTGAACCCCCGCGCTTCATCGCTGCCGGTGGAGGATGCGGTGCTGCTGGACCGCAAATGACGAGGCATTGTGACAAAGGCTTTGTGAATGCCACCAATCGTCGAGGGTGCGTAGCCGTTGCGGCGCCCGTCGTTCACCTCCACCTCCTCCTCCTCCGCAACGGCTTGACCTTCCTCGCTGGCGGTCGAGCTGGCGTCACTGTCGTCGTCTCCCTCGCTTCGGGTGGCATTTTCAAACCTATCCAGAGCACCTCGCATAGCTTCCTTCTCCGCAGCCTCGGCCGCCAGCTGACGCTTCCGCTCTTGAAAGATTTGGTTTACCGTAGACGACGAGGGGCCGGCGCCCATGTGAAAGGTGCCGGACATCTTGTCCGTCTCCACAACATCCAAAAGATCCCTGGTGGAGGTTTCCCCGCCGCCACCAGCGCGCCGGTTCACCGCAGACAGCCGGCGGCGGCGGCTCTGGTCCTGCAGAATGAGCTTGCTCCGGGCGCTGAGGCTGCTGTCGTCGGAGTCCTTGTCCTCTCCGCCTTCTTCACCCTTCCCGGCCGATGGGGGAGCAAAGTGGCCGGAAGAGAGTCTTTCCGCTGTGAGTGTTGGGGTGGCGCGGGGGTTGCGATANGTTGCGGTACGACGCGCTCATGGTGAGGGTGGCTCTCTTTTCGTCGTGCTCGTCATCGCTGTCGCTGACGGGAGCTTGTGGGTCCAATAGTAGCTCCTCCCGTCTGCCGTGAAAGCTTTCAGGGGGCTGGAAGAAGGAGTCGAAGCCATCGTGTTGGTTGAACATGGTATCCCTGACAGTGTTGTACGCAGAAACCCCTGCGGCACCGCGCGCTGTGGAGGCGCCATTGGGACCGTGAGGTCGGCGGCTCGACTCGAGACCGTCAAAGAGGTCGCCGTAGCTGTGAGAAGGCTCGTAGTAATAGGCACTGTCGTTCACGAACTCGGCGGCGTGGTGAGAAGGCGTGGGCGACTCCCCGGTGTTGTAGAGGCTGCTGTTTGTCCCCGGCGGCTCGTAAAAGTTAACGCTCGTGCTACGGCTGCCCAGCGTCCTTGTGCTGCCGCGGTACTGGCTGAAACCAGCGCTGGTCGTGCTGCTGTGCCCGCTCCCAGGTGCCGTGCCCGCGGGAAGGTCGGAGGGCAGATCTGATGGATAGCCAATATTCCCCATACTGAAGCCACCTGTGAACCCGCTACCACGCCGACTGAGCCGCTTCATGCGACGACTGTGGGCAGCCACAAGGGAAGGCGACGTGTTGGACGGAGCGTTAGTGAATCCCCTGCCTATGTTGGGATTCGACAGCCGTTGGGCGTTGTGTGGGGAGGCGGCCACCCTGTCGTACGTCTCTCCGCCGCCGTGCGTCGCCCTGCGCGTCACCTGCATCAACGGAGACGTGCTCCCGTCGTTACCCCCTGCCTGAGGTCGTCGGAGGGAATAGCCCCGCACACCGTCTTGCACTGTCGTGAGGACGCCTACCACAGGGCCTTTCGGAGGGTTCCGCGCGGAAGCGGAGGAGGGAGTTCCGTTGGCTCCTCCAGGGAGTGGCAGCGGCACAGGTGCGGTGGCGGTTGCACGTGGGAGCGAGGGAAGATTGCCTAGGGGACCGGGCATTTCCCTCCGCTGGCCCGGATTGCTGTCAGCGGCGGCACTGAGGCCATCCTGTTGACGGTCTGAACCGATAGAGACGTCGGTAGGGTACGGACGTGGGCTGGTGTGCTGTGATGGTGCGGGTGGCTTCACCTTGGGTGCTTTTTCAGCATCAGCCGGCCTGACCGTGCTTGGTAGAAGAGTCAAGTTGTAATTCCGCGGAAGGTTCTTTGCGTCAGCGCTGCCTGGCGACGCGTTTCTTGTCGGTATGGCAGACTGGGAACTGCGACTCACTTCTGAGTGGGGAAGAAGGTGACTGTTTCGCTTTTGCATTGCACCTCTCCCCTTCGCCCGGTTGGATGCGGAGCCGCCAGTTGAGTGCGAGGAATGTCTGCTTTCATTCATCAGGGAAGCGTCTCGGAGTCCCAAGGGCGTCTGCATCGTGGGCAAGGACATAGACCCGGGTAGGATGGGGGGCGGAAGGTGGAAATAGGGAACAAGGGAGACTATAAGCGCTACCAATATACCAAGATGGGAAGGCGTCCGACCAATACGAGACACAAAAGGCCAGTCTTCAGGTAGGTAGGTTTTTGCGGAAGCGTACGCGTAGGTAAACCGAAGAGGAACCACCGGAGAGGCAGGTCCTACAATAGAAGGAATAATATTCACGTGAACAGAGGGAAGAAACAAGAGCTTAGAACGTCAGAGGAACAGAGTCGCTGAAGGGACGGGGAGGAGAGGGGAAAGGTAGTACGAGGGAAGAGAAAGTGATTTTGTAAAAAAAAAAAAAACTGAAAAAAAAAACTGTAGAAACAGATACACACACTAAAAGAGAGAAGCACAGAGATGAGAGGCCTGACGGTAATTATCACAAGAAATCAATATCGTATAGATTGGGGGAAAATTGCGAAAGGAGAAAAAGAATAATTGAATTCTCTAACAGAGCGGGGAAGAAACTGCCAAAAGACGGTCACCAGACACGGAAAAGCAGCCACAATGGAAAGAAGACGAAAACCACTCGAAAAGAAGAGAAATACACGACACAACAAATGATCCACTACGGGAGCCGTTTCAATGGCGAGATGCACAATAACTGACTTAAGAAAAAAAACCCACTAGAAATCGAAGCGCGGGCTTCTTACTTATCCTTGCGTCACCAGAGCGGATCACAGAAAGGGTGCGATGATGAGGAAAAGGAGAGAAAGCGTAAGTTTGGAAGACAGACAGGGAGCGGAAAGGAGCCTGTTGGAACAACATTGCGGATACGGGGTAAATGCTGTCGTAGAGAGAGAGAGGTAGCACACAGGCCCTTCTCATAGAACGAGTAGTTCATAGTTGGTTTGAGTTGTCAAGCGAACAACAATGCGCTGTATTCGAGCAGTGAAGACCATTCCGCGACCACGCGTTCGAACGGCGCGTCCTTCATGGCTACGAAGCCGCCTTTCACTCCTTGCAGTCCATTTTTTTTTTTAAATGGTCCCTTTCTTGCTTTTCGTTTTCAGTTTTCAGAGTTACTATGCGTGATCAATGCGAGACAAGAGAGAGAGATAGGGAGATCGATAAGAACGTGTTTGATACAGAAAAGTAGAATAGACAAACACTCCTCAAGACGCGCGTCGGGCGAGCGGCACGTGCTAAAGACACACAAAGGACATCGACCGTGGATCTGTGCGTGGCACACGCTGTATAAAAGAAGATCCGTGTGTTACACCGAGGAGGAGGAAGACGCCCCTCACTTCCGCAAAAGGTAAAGACACTGCAATGTGTTAAGAGACAAGAGTCCGAGGACAGAAATGCAGAAAGACGAAGGAAGAAAGAGATAGAGACGATGGGGGAAAAAAAAGAAGCACACGGTTAGTTGAGAAACTTTAAAATCACAGCCCTAAAAGCAATGAAAGACACTGTCCTTGTATTACAAGCAATGGCGATAACTTACCCCGATAGCGTCTGTGGAGGAGGAAAAAATGAACAACACAGGTACGCGTAGGGCCGGTGAACGCTACCAGAACAAATTCCGTTTGGACAGACGTGTACGAAGAGATTCACCCTGATACAATGCGCAAGTGGTGTGAGACATCAACTTCGCGAACCCCTTCCACAAAGCATTTTTTTTTTTTTAAAGAGCGTGCAAGACGGTGGATTCGCTCTCAATGACCGCATCAGTTGGAAGAAAGAGACAAAGGAAGAGGGAAATGTACAAACTGACAACCGTGAGAAAACAAGAATGGACTGACGAAAGGATCGCATAAAAGAAAAGAAAAGGAAAGAAAAACGAGATGCATCGACAGCGACCACATCTGTAAGGCTAGGGCATAGTGGATCGCGCAACTATGACCAAGACAAGGGGTAGGAGGTAATTAAGGCCATGGTCAGGCGACTTCACTGTGTGGTGCACCGGCACGCTTGGCCAAGGGAATCATCGTCAGCATGGGAGCCAGGCACCAATGGGTTGCCTCCGTGACGTTGTTTGTTACTACTAGCGCTGCGAACGTTGCGTGTGCGTGCTGCTCGTGCTAGCCTCTCCCTGCACTTGGCTATGTGCTGGCGTCTGTGAAGGTCAATCAGGCTATCGTCGAAGTCCTTCATCATGCGCTCTGTCAACACACGCCCCCCGTGCGTCGCGGCGTACTCTTCCGCCATGCGCTTCATCATCTCACGCTTTCGTTCCGGTGGAGGTTCGCCAGAGAGCATGGTCCGACGAGAGAAGAATCCATCGCGGGCGTAGTGCAGACAGATGGGAGAGTTCACGCGCCGAACGTCGGCCTCCTCATCGAGTCCAAGAACCCGGTGAACGGCGATGCTATCGCCAAAGGTGTGGCGCCGAGGTGGATCATTAGGGTTGGCCCAGTCGGGCAAGTTGTCGAGATCGTAGATGAGGTCGTGGTACTTGTACCAGTCACTGCGCTGTGTGACGCCTCCGATAGGAACCTCGTTGATCTCCATCAGCGGAATCAGCGGAGGCCGACGCGACGGGGGCATCCCGCGTTTGTCCTGCGCGGTGGACTGGAGCTGATCTTTCTGAAACTGTTTCGCGGCCTGGGCGCTGCGCTGAGTCTCGTCCCCCAGGGAGAAGGACGAGGACGGGTGGGGTCGGTCCCAGTGATAGCTTCGCTCCGTCTGGGCCGGGGGCCGGGGTATCGTCTTCGGCACAGGTGCCATAACGTAGCTGTACTCTAGCTCTGCCTCCGCCATCATTCGATACGGCTTACGTGACGGGGCGGCGGCAGGGTGCTTCGGGGGGCCTTGGTTCACGGCAAGAGACGGGATATTATCAAAGGAGTAGAGGTCGCCGTCCGACAGCCGTGTCGCTTTGGAGGTCGCGACCCCGGCCAGAATTCCCTCTTCAGGGTCACTCCCCAGAGGGCCTTCGGAATCGATAAACCGCGCTTCTGCAATGTCGGAGTCGCTGGAGTAGCCGCCCATGGGGGTGATCCCCCCGCTTAGATTCACCACAGGGACGGGCGAGACCGATAGCTCGGGGGTCAGACGAGAAGAAAAGGTGAAGTTAGACATGGTGTCATAGACGATTTAATAGGCAGTCGAAGGGGTTGTGTACACAAGACGAACAAAGAAATAGCACAGAAGCTCAAAGGAATAAATGTGAAGATGTAGAAAGGCGCGTGAGTTCACGACAGGAGATTGCCGTTTGTAAAACAGAGGAGATATATGAAGGGAGGGAGAAAGAATAGGAAAGAAAGTAAGCTGGGTGGAAGACAGAAGGAGGAAATGCAGGGGTCAAACTACTGCAGATGAAAATGAAATACAGTACACGAAAGAAAAAAAAAAGCAAGGGTACTAAACCGATGTGACGCGATAGGCCGTGTGTCAAAGGCGGACGCGTGGTACAATCGGATAAAGGGTTGGACAACAATGGGAGGCTCACCTCTAAAGAAGAAAGGGAATGTGCACGTACAAGAATGGACGACAACGGCAAGGGACACACTGTGTGTGGATGGGGCAGGAGGTGTGTGAAGGAAGTGAGGACCTTTCCTCCCTGCTCCGTGCACCGTACGTGTTTATATCAAAAAAAAAAAAAAAAAGAAGGGGAAAAATAGAGAGACCGACGATGAGAGTACTTTTCGAGGAAATGGTGAGTTTCACGAAAGAGGGGAGGGAAAAGATGAAGTAAAGGAATGGAGAAAAAAAAAGAAAAAGTAGAGCACAGGGGAAGAGACGGCTAAGTGCTGGGTCAATCCTACAGCAAGCGGTAGCCTATTTGGCTAGACCGGGCGGCACATAGGAATGGAAGGAAACAGAGAGAGGTCAAAAGAGAAGTTGTGAAGAGCTGTGCAGAAGTGGACCTTGTACATGGTCTCTTGCTTGTTCCATGGAACGCATTTGACCATTCACACGCGTCGCAACTCTTGTGCATGAAGCGTCTTTAGATTCTGTCTGACACGTGCCGAATCCGTTTATCTTTTATGACTCTATTTTTCTTTGAGTGGACGAGGAGAATGAGAGGGAAACATAGGGAAAGGCAGTAGCGGCTGGGGTCATTGCGGGAACACCGCATCCAACACGCCACGGCTTACTGCGATGTTGATGGGAAGAAGGAGAAGAAGAAAAGAAACATAAGCACAGGTGTATGTGAAAAGAACACAACACGAATTAGAATCGTGGGAGAGAGAGAGAGAGATGACGGAGGACAAGGACTATAATAATATGGGATGACACAGAAGAGTTAAGCTTCTTTTCCAATGAGCCAGGAAAGCTTCGCTTTCTACCAAATAGAGGCAGTAATTGGTTATTGCCGAGATGAATGGATTTTGAGTCGGGGCGAGAGTTTCTGTGCAAGAAGGAGCCCCGCCACTGCCGAGTGAAGCGGCGCAGAGGAGGAAGGCTTCACAGAGGTGAGTCTCATCGCCTTCGCAAAAACGATGCACAAAAAACAGGGAAATGTAAAATAAGGACCACGTACAGAGGGGGGAAAGAAAGAAAGCATAGAAGCACATGTGCAACACGAAAACATGATGAGGAAACCAACGTAGGGAAAAGCGTATAAAGTCAACCAGGAGAAAAGAAACTAGAAATAGATGAAGTTGTTCTCGTCAAATACGAGTACCAACGTGAGGGTGTGTACCGAAGGTTCCCTTCGCACACACAAGTTTCAAAGACGTTATCCAACAGAGGTGTCAGAGAGAGAGAAAACAAATACGGTCCAAAAGGCTGACAATGAAACATATATGTGTTACTTACCTTTCTTGCCAGCTTCACGCGTGCCAATCACCCACGGACTATTATTGACACTTGCCGTCGCCGCAGAAGATTCTCTCCTACGCCCCGCCTCCACGATGGGCAGGTGCTCCTCTGAGCTCAAAGGCACTGGGGACGAAGGGTCGGATGGGTGGGCGTGGCCATCCGCAGGCGATCGAGCAGCTTCACCGGACTGAACAGAGGAGAAGCCGCTGGAGGACAGTAACGCTGTGTGTGGTGTCTGCGTGTTGTGAGGGATACTTTTGGAGGGCAGAACAAGCTTCTTGAGGTGTGCTTGGGCTGCTTTCATTCGCGCTTTCGTGGATTTGTCCTTGAGCAGCCCGCGTGGCGCATCAGATGTTTCTTCTGTTGCCTTGGGATCCAGCTCAACAGACGTCAGCTG
>JASAOC010001871.1:0-13783 GCA_030849835.1 Herpetomonas samuelpessoai
GGGGTTGCCACGGGAGTCGAGGATCTGGCGAGCGTGAACCTTCTGGATAGGCATGGCGGTGGCTGAAATAGAGGGAGGTTAGAAAGCTTTTGCTTTGATTGGCTTATAATATGTGTTTTGAAGTCTTTTTTTGTTGTTGCTGAGAAAAAAAAAGAGTATCGGTAGCGGGTTAGAGAGCGAAAATAACTATAGACACACCATGAATAGTCAAGTTGGTGGACAGGGTGGGGCAAAGAGATGTTTGACGCATGGATAGCACCTTGCGAGATGCAGGGGGGGTGATTGATATGGTGGGACAAGCGAAGGACGTCTCCTGTACGCACATGCGGCAACCATGGAGGGTGCGTTCGGACAAGCAAACGCTCAATGGCCAAAATCTGCCCGACATCAGCATCCTATCATAGTATCCTTAGCCGCACTGTCCTCCCTTGAACACAGGTGAGCCGAGTTTACCGGCTTCTGTGCGTACCACGGTAAGCAATCGCGTATCGCTTTCCTTTGCGAGAATTTGTGCATGTGACAACTCAAAGACACTGTGATGAACCAGATAACGCGCAAGGACTCACACACACATTAGCCTGCGCTTCACGCGAGAACAACCATGGACAGAGGAGTATAGCACAACGCCCCTTCGCTTTCACCCACATACCCAATGGCCACACGCAGCGAACACATGGGCAGGAAGAAACGCAAGTTTCTCTCCGAGGACTCAACACACAAAAACACCTTATGCAATCTGTTTCCACATCATGCCGCACGCGCCGAGAAAGCGCATCGACTTGAGGATCTCGCCCTGCGGTGTCCGAAGTGTTACATTCGCGGTCGCAAAAAACGTTCGGTCCTTAAAGTCAATCTCAATCGGCGGGGTAGGGAGGCTGGTCATGGTGGCGGTGTCGTGCTCGCTCGCTGCGGCTGCCACGGCATCGCGGTAGGCATGCGAGAGTGCGGCAATGGTGTTGAGCTGTTCGCTCAGCAAATGCATCGGAGGGTGCTCGCGCTGCTCATCCAGCTCGCGCTGCCGCTGCTCCACACTCTTGACGACCATAGGCACCTGCCCGTCATCGCTGGTGGAGGCGGTATAGTTGTGGGCGCGGGCAAATAGGAGCTTGCGTCGCGCCACCCGCTCCTCGTCCTCTTGGCTTTCCGTGCGAAAGCGGCGTCGCAGCCACGCGTGATCGTCTACAGCTCCCTTTGACGCCTTCCCCTCTGCTGCCGCCTTCGACGCGTGCTGTGGTGGTCGCTTGCTATGCGAGCTGGTGGCGCCCACGTGCGTGGGGTCCTCGTCGTCGCTGCGCACGAGAGGAGGGAAAAGGCTGTTGAACGAGGTGTCGAGGTGGCGTCTCTCCGCGAGGTAGCGGAGGAAGTGGCCTTCCGTCGGACGCAAGATGAAAAGGCCGTAGAAGGTGAAGGCAGGGATCACAAGAGCCCGCAGCCACCGCATGCGCTGCTCTTGGCGACGGATTTCCTCTGCGCGCTTGCGGCGTGCGGCGTCTGTCCCCGCGTCGTCTTCGCGTGGCCCTTCCTCCGAAGTTACGCCAGAGGGGCCCGATGCAGTGGTGGACGCGCAGCGCGCGCTGACATTGAAGGCTCCTCCGATAGGGGAAAATTGCCGAGACAGCGGTAGCAGCCGCACTGCGGAGGCGGCCCTTCGTACGCTAACCGCACGCTGCATCGCGAGTGGATCGTTCACAATTTCAACAACGAGGGTACTTAAGTACAGGAGGCTGTACGGGTGTATGTGGTACCTCTCTTTGTTTTTTTATTTTTTAACGGAAAGGAGTAAATCGATTTGCCTACGCTTTTACAACGCAGTCGCGAACTGCTCTTCTTCTTCTTCTTATTGTTGTTATTGAAAAAAAAAAAAAAAATGATGTCAGAGAGGATGGAAGGATTGCGAAAATACGTGCACGCCGAAGATCCGGCATCCCTTCCATGCCCCTCGTGAAAGGTTCACTCCAGCCATGGTCCCTCAGGAGTTCTTTCGTAACTGTGACATGCGTGACCAAGAAATGAAAGGCCTTTTTTTCACGAACAATTCAGTCATGCGACCACATCCCTTTCATGGTAGGAGTGCGTATGGTGATAATGTCCTGTTGCTGTCGTATTTATTATTATTATTATTTCTTGTGTGTGTGTGTGTGTGTGTGTGTGTGTGTGTGCATCCTTTACCTGGGGATGACAAGGAGGGGGAAAGGGGGGAACAATTTCGTTTTGCCTGCACCGGCAGCCGCCTCGCCACTCCAACTGGATCTACCTTACGGGCAGCCCTCGGTGTGCAGGACTGAATCGAATGACAACGAAATCCCCCGCTTCACAGAGAGAGAGAGAGAGAGGGATAGACAGACACAGTGGAGGAAGGACAAAAGAGAGAGCACCGGAAAGAGCTAAACATAAAAATCTTTCGGTGCTGGGGGGAAGATGAAGAGGTGGTGAGGAAAAAGGAAAACTGGGGAACAGGGTGGTTGTAGAGAAAAAAAAGAAAAAAAAACACAATATGGAGGGAGTGAAGACAAATGGAAACGGGGCGTTCCGACGAGTGGAAAGGGAAACCCAGGTGTGAACGCCCCAACGCGGCAAAAGAAAAACAAGGACGAGGTGCAGAGAGACAGAAGAAGGAAATAATAAAAAGGAAGGGAGATGGCAGAGGAAAGTCAAACATAGAGACATCGCGAAGAGGTACACCCGTGCCGTGCACCACCTCATGTGCAACGCTTGCGACCGCGAGTGTCCGGGATATAATTAGCACTGTGTTTGGTGTCCGAGTCTTTCAGAGGAAAAAAAGAAAAGAAAGCGCTACGTAGCGTGGCAGCCGTCGAGGAAGCGCAAGCAAAACCAAGAAAGCAAATTGAAAACAGCACATGAGGTGACGAACAAGAAATAGGTCTGACACTGTGAATCCACTCCATTTGCGAAAGGGGGGGAGGGGACTGAATAGAATGAAGTCACCGCAAAGCAAGTCACCAGGAAAGACATGTGTGGGTGTCCAAGCTCCGCACCAAACACGACGGAGAGCTCAAGAGCAAAACAAAAGACCACCAACGAATGCTATAGAAAGGGAAGACAAAGCGTCGTCTAACAGTGTGAACAATGAGTGACAAACGGCCAGCCTCCTTCTATGTTGTTACACCACAAATAGATGCCAAAGGAGCAAGCAAAAAGGAAACATAAGAATGAAACCATTGTGCATCCGTGAAGGAGACCCACTCAACAGAACAGAAGCAATAATCGAAGCGACAACGACAGCGTCACGCACATGGAACACAAGAGAATGAGGAAATATTGGACCCTGTACATGAAATTTCCGACATCGTCATGATGCGAAGGGAAAGGGGGAGGGGGACGTCCGGTGGTTTCCTCAGAGGAGCATTGCACGACTCCTTCATCAACATTTGCACTTGAGGGAAAAAAAAGGAAAAAAAAAAGATAGTGGTGTTGAAGACAATTGAGTCCTCCACATCGTGTGCGACCCATGAATGCGTGGACATGACCAGAAAACAAGTGGACTTGACAAGTCAAGAAGAAAAAAAAAAACAGTCCACAGACATCCCCCTCTCTGCTGAGAGTGTCTCGCTCAGGAGCTGTCTATGCAGTGGACATCAGCACAGTCTTGTTGTTCCACCGTTTCTCAAGTCAAATCCACCGGAGGAAATGAAGAAGAGAACTATAGCGTTTATTTCTTCCGGACACAAGGAATCGAACGTTTGCAGACTATTCACAAAAAAAAGAGAAAATCATACTTCACATATATGAAAGAAAACCTCGTGGAAAAAACAAAGAAAAAATAAGATCAAATGGAACGTGCAGCCATCATAGTTGTCGCGACAGCAGCAGCCTGCAGACCGCACAGAGGGTAGCGGAAATCAACGGCGTAGCGTTCATCACCCTGCTTGCCAAAGAGCATCACCACCTTGTCCTGCTGAAACATGGGCACGAGCTGAAAGTTTTTCTCGCTGGCTTTCGTAGCACGGCCGTGGAAGTCGAGCTGGTACCCCCGCAGCACGGTGTCCCACTTGGCGGGCTTGTTCATGAGGACAATAATGTTCGGACTGCGAGGGTTGCGCAGGTACTCCCGCACCAGGAGCGAGTGCGCGGCCATCTTGCGCTTCTTGCCCGGTGTCGTGGCATCCATCTCACCCGCGCCTGTGGGCTTGAACTCCGGCGCGATGCTGGGCGCGACGCTGAGCCCGTCGTCCTCCACCTCATCATCGTCAGAGGACTGGAGCGCGGCGGCGATGCCCGCGCGGCTGCCGTTGTCTGCCACGGAGGCGCCGTACAGGGTGGTGCCACGGCCGTCCCGCAAGAACTTCACCTGCCCGCCTTCCAGAGGTCGAATGAAGCCGGTCTCCTCATCAATGGCAGGGAGAATGACCTTGAGCCTCCGCTGCCCGTCCTGCATCTTTTCAAAGCGCACGGCGCAAATCTCCTTCCGACTCCCTTTGCTCCCTTCGCTAAACAGCACCGTCTCAGAGCCGTAATGCCGCCGGGAGATCTTCCCCACAAAGCTGCGAGGGTCCTTCTCGATCATCTGCGAGTTGACGGAGAAGACAATGTTGCCAAAGCCCTTGACGCTGTAGCTCTGGCCCTGGATGCCGTCGGAGATGTCCTCGGCCTTGGTCCCACTCTTGGACGTGTGCTGGCGCGCCGCCAAGACAAAGTCGTTGGTGTGCTCGAGAAAAAACTGATAGCTGCAGCTCTTGACGGGCAGCATCTGCTTGAGAATGTTGCCGTCTTTTTTACGCTTAAGGTAGCACTGGAGCAGGTGGCGCCGTGGACGATAGTACAGGCGGTCGCGCGGGTCCACAGGGAGAATGGACTGTGACATGCTGTACATGGACATCGCATCGTTGCCATCCTTGGTCGTCGGCTGGATCAGCAGCGGCGCAGCCGCCGAGACTCCTCCACCCGCCGGCCCCGCCGTGTTCTCGGATCCGGTCACACCAAAGGCACGGTCCACAGCACCCGCGGTAAGCGCCGAAGGGGCCGGTGCGTCGGCCTCGTCGCCGCCCTCGTCGTTGTTGTGGCGATGCTTGCGGTGCTTGCGCTTCTTGCGGTGCTCACCACTCTCTGCCTGCGCCTCCGCCCGTGCGGCCGCCTCACGTTCCTGACGCTGCCGCACTTCGGAGGGATCGCTGGAGGAAGACGGAGAGGAGGTCGAAGATGAGGTGTCGGTGTCGGAGGTGGTTGCCTGCTCCGGTATCACAGCACCGGGCCGGTGAGATGGTGGAGGACCAGCCGGAGGCGAGGCTCCCACCGTGGAGCCATCGGCAGCAATCACGTGCGTGCGGCGAAAGCCACCCGACGCACCCGGACGGCTGGGGCTGCCCGCTGGCGGGGGCGCGGACGGGGGACCAGGCTGCGTTGACATCGACGGATTAGATATACGTACTCTTATTTTTTTGTTCTTCTTCCTCTTTCTCTCTCTCTCTGTTTCAACAGTTGACGGTTTCCGTGTCACGTCAGTACGTCAGGACGTCACTCTTGGCCGTGCGGCTGTTGGCGATGTGAAAGAAGGCAAAGAATAGGAGGTGAATAGAGCAAAGAATAACTCGAATACGGCAACGGGATGGGAAAAAATATCCAACACGTGAAGAGCACCGAAAATTAGCGGGAGCTCTCACTCCTTCTTTCTTTTCCACGACAACAAGGAGTGGTTGCTTGCTGTGAAACGAATAAGCGATGGAGAAGGTAATCACAAACAAGAAGCGTCAACGCCACGGGGTGGAGAGAGAGCGCGTGTGGAAGGTCTCAACGACAATTTACGAAACTATGATCTTGCTCTGCAACAGCGTCGCTAGGTACTTGTGTGCGTGTGTGTGACAACGAATTCTAGGTCAACACATAGACATAATCCGTGGAAAAGACGTTGCAGCATCCAACAGAGGCGATAAGAGCAGACAGAGAGAGAGAGGGAGAGAGGGAGACCACAGTAATCGGCTACCTTTCGATTATTCCGCCTTTGGAGAGCGGCAAAGAGGAGTCGTTCCGCGGTGCGAAGCTTCCTCCAAGTTTTCCCGTCAAACGTCCCTTTCACATTCCTTAACAGAGGACATACGCACGGACATCCACACCACGCATGTTACGGCGAGTGGCACCCATCGCGGCCAAAGCACATCCTGCGTGGCATTGCAGCGGAAGATGCCCAGCTTGTCGGTTTGTTTTCTCTGGCGTTTACGAGTTGCCCAAAAGCCAGTGGCACGTTTTGGGGTACCATTTACGAACGAGTGATTGCCCCACTCCGTTGGTGTTTATTCCTTTTCACTTGTGTAGTTGTTGCTGTCTTCTTCTTTTGTTTTTGTTTCTTACGTGTGATTACTCTAACATGTACGCGCGACGACGTTCTGGGGGGCAGCACCATTCCCTCTTCGCTGTCACTTTGCCTGTTCAAGACAGAGGTGCGTGATGGTGAAGAACCGGAGGCACAGTTTGTGCAGGTATGCAAAGACGAAAAGAGAGAAATAAAGGAATTGCCGCTGCCGCCATCGGCACGCGTCATGGCCAACCCCACACAAGAGCGTGAAAGACTCCTCCCCCCACTAACGGAGACAGAACAGTCAACAACAGACGGCGGAGCTCACGTCTGTACCACATTCAGCGCACGACAGATCCCCCCTGAACACGTGCGCGTCACCAACGGTGTAGAGAAGAGTTCAGTAGGATGGGAGAAGCGCTGTCGCGTCCTTTATTGACGGGAAAAAAAAACGAGAAAAGATAGGAAGCATTTTTTTATATGTATTTCACTGCCGCACGGAAACCCCATCTCGCAAGTCACGCAAAGACTTGCTTTTCTCTCTCGCAGACACACGTGTGTGTGGGCTAATCTAGCAAGTCAAATTCATCGTCATCATCGCTTCCGCGCGGGCGGCGGCCCGTGGCGTTGCGTTTTCCAGACTTGCCCTTCCGCCCAGAGGCGGCTGAAGTCCGGCCGGAGCCGACGCTGCCCGCACTCGACTCCCCCACGGAGCCATCGGTCTGGCTGCCAACCTCCTCGTCCAGCAGATCGAATTCTTCCTCCACGGATTCCCGGCGCGGCGCACGTGCCCTCCGAACGTCGAAGCACGCCTTCTTCCCAACATGCTTGCCACGCGTCAGCTCACGCAGCATGTAAGTCACGCGGTCCCCTGGGACCAAGCCGCGGCTAGACACGTTGCTCGCGTGAAAGAAGATGGACTCGCCGGAGATCGCATCCGTCACGAAGCCAAAGTTCGCGTTGATGTCACGAATGGTGCCCTCAAAGCGGCTGCGCGCTGTCACAGAGCCTGGCGGCGCACCGGCCGGCGCGAGCGGACGGCCCACCACCGCCATGCGATGCTCCATCGTGCGGTCCACAATCACGCGCCGGGCCACAGGAAGTCCCGTCGTGTTCTGAGGACGATGCCCAGGTCGCTCTGACACCTCTGCGTCTCCTGCTGACGCGGCCGCCATCGATTCCTCCGCGCCGTCCGAGTCGTTCTCCAGACAGAAGCGCACGTAGCGGCCGACGCGCAGCTCCGCCTGGGGCCCCAGATCCGCGTCGTCGAGGCACAGGAAGAAGCGAGGGGAGTCGGCGTGGTAGTTGCCCTCGGTGTCAAGCTCGCCAACGAGTCCGATGCCCTGCACGGCGTCCCATTGAATGACCTTGCCGCGTAACCCGATAGGCTCCACGGGGGTTTCCACCCCTGTCTTGAGATCGTACATCTGAATATTCACCGCGAGGTTCAGCGACGGGCTCGCCTCTCCAGCCTCCTCACCGCCCTGTGCCTCTCTCACACCCGCGCCCGTGGTGGCAGCAGCGGTGCTGGGTGTTGCCAACGGCGCCGATGCGTCATCGACAAGGGCGGCTTCCCCCTCAATAGGCACATAGCCCAAGGAGCGAGCCTTGCTCTCGTGTCCCTTCTCTCTGCGACGCAGCTGCACGTCAAACGAGACACGCTCGCCCTCCGTCACGTAGTGTCCTCCTTGGAGTCCGTTTCGGGTGAAGAAGTACCCCGTCATGAGCTCCGCCACACTTCCCGCCGGCGGTGTGCTGCCCACAACGCCTTCGGCCAGGATAAAACCGTAGCCGCGACGGTGTTTATAACCGGTGACAGTGCCGTGCAGGCGGGGGAAGGGACGGCGCGAGAGATGCGTCGACGGGGCGCCCGGCGAAGGGCCTAACTTGGCTCCCGCTGAGCACAGCACCACAACGCTGCGGCGGCACAGGCGTAGCACACGTGTGGAAAACATGGGGCGCGCCTCTATCGGTGGTAGGCCTGTATAGCCGTCCGTGTCTCTATCTTTCTCTCTCTTTCTGCGTGTGCAAGCAGTGCTGGTGCGGTACTTTCGCACGAGAGGTTGAGCTCAAAATGAGGAGGTTTTCCGCACGCCCTCGGGGTCTCTGTTCTTGTAACAGCTCGTGAGCGTACGCAACGACGCTTCCAGTGGAAGTGAAGACAAAGTACACACTGGAATTTTCAACAAGACCACGCACCGAACTTTTCCCAATCTATTTTGGCGTTACGTTTATGAATGTTCTCTGAAAGCTTTTGTCTTCTTCTGGTGGGTGCTTATATGTGTGTATCGCGACAAGTGTTTTTAAAATTTACAGCCGCAACTGTCAGTCCACAATCTAGTCCTGTGCAGATAGGGGGGAGGGCACATGCGAGTCACGTGACGTTGAATGGACATCACCACAAAAAGGAAGAAGAGAACACGGTGTTCAATATGCCAGAGCGACAAGCGTGAAAGCACACACACACACACAGAGAGAAAGTGAGGGATGCCACCGGGCCATTGTTTCGCCTCTCTGAAGGCGATCCGCCGACTCTGCAGTCAGTCGGAGCCCGCCACGTGCGTGACCGCCACGGATAGCCTCTACTTTTTCGTCAGCACAGTCACCACAGACCTCTTCCGAAGCGTCCGATTCACCACCAGGCTGGCTATCTCTTCAGATATACAGTTTTTCTTTCTTTTGCAATGTTGACGGAGGGGAGAGAAGGAAGAGGAAGAGCGAGTAATAAACCCCACAAAAGAGAGAGAGAAAAAAAAGAGATGAGAGTTGCACACAGAAGGGACGGAAGGAACGCAAAATAAAAGAGCGCGTCCACGGCTGCAGTGCAGTTGCAACCAGCGTCCGTCACGTCAGAAGGTGGTGAAGAGAGAGAGAGAGAAAAAAAAAATGATAAAGAAACAGCGGCAGCGCCTGTCACGTACTTCCATTGCGCGTGGTGCCGTGGTGTGAAGACGCACTCAGAAAACAAAAAAAAAAACTCGGCAATGAGGATGTAGAAAACACAGGAAAACAGGAGAATGCAACTCGTCAGACACACGACGTACGCGCGAGGGTCTCTACAGTGACCTACAACTCCTTTCATAACATATAAATTTTCCAGAGGGAGGGACCTCCCTTTCTCTATGTAGATATGTCTAATAGAGCCCCTGCCCGAGCTCCAACACAAACACATTCCCAGGCGCCGTGCCAACGAATAACCAACGCCCGTCGGCAGAGAAGCTCAACGATGTAACGGCCGGTGCCGCGCCCTCTACCGGCTCCACAATCGACATGTTACCGGCCGCCGCCACGCTCAGCAGGGAGCCCGCCTCAAGCCCGGCTACACCACCGCCGAGGCCGCTGTCCCCTGCGACGCCCCCGCCCCCACCACCGGAGCTGCCTACGGCCAAAACTGCTGCCGCGGTGCTCGAGCCTGGCTGCAGCATCGGCAGCTGACGGGTGGAGAGGGAGTAGACAGGCATCCCTGTGGACTGAAAGACATTCCAAAGGGACACCCCGCCCTCGGCGTCGCCCGCGGCGAAGAGGGCGGTGTACGTGGGTGACCACCGGAGCGCTGTGACAGGCGCGGTGAAGTTGTCGAGCCGATAGGCCACATCGCCCAGCCACGCAATGCAAGTCGCGTCGACGGCGGCGGAAATGACGCAGTCCGCGTCGCGGAGGGTGTCGCCATGGGCCTGCACCGCCACACACGTGACCATCCCGCTGTGCTGCGCCGTCGGGAAAGCGCCGCCGCCCAGACCGATGCCCCCAACGGCAGGGTTCGAATGGCCCAGGCTAGAGGAGGACACCCCGAGGTTGCGGCGCGAGGAGTCTGCGGAGTCGCTGCCGCCTGTGGCTGGGGGCCCGGCGTTGGCGCGTGACGGTGCCGCCGCGCCCCCTCCGCACACCGCCAGCTCCACCACCCGGCTGTCTCGGTTGAAGCCCTCGAGCACCGCGCCGCTTGTCGTGCCCATGTACACCTTGGCCATCGCGTCGCTGCCCCGCTGCCCCGCAAACGCCGCCGCCGTGCCAGTGTACCCCATCGTGCGGCTGCCCAGGTAGCACGTGCGGACGGCCAGCGGCTCTGTTGGTTGCCACGCTGCCCACGTCCCGACCTTGCCGTCGAGGCTGACGGAGTAGAGGTGGTGACTGCTGGCGTCGCCGTGGACAGCGAGCCGCAGCAATGGCGCCTGGTGAGACATGGGGGAAGGAAAGCTCGAGGCACAGGGGCGCTGCGGCCGCCAGACGAGCGTGCCAGCCGACCCTGTCGTGGCCACCGCACGCGCGCGCAGCTGGCGGCGGTCCAGTCCGACCCACTCGGCGGCGGCCTGCCAGAGAACGATGCGCCCGGTGCTGGTACCGCCAATAAAGACGCCTGGGCGAAAGGGATGGGCGATGAATGAGGTGAGCTCCACGTCGCAGAGCAGCGGGGTCAGCACAACAAGGTCAATCGCCGTGTCCGGGTTGGCTGCGTCCGTGGCAGCGGCCTCCTCCTCGTTCGTCCCGCGCAGTGGCGCGGCCGTTGCAAATCCGTCGCGGGTGGCGCTGCCGGGAATCACCGTCCACGCCAGCGCCAGGCCTGGCGCGCGGCGGCACGCCTTGGAGGCTGCCTCGAGGGGCACAACTGTCGCCCCTCGCTGGGCGCCGGACTGCCCGGCGGTGGCGGCATGGGCTGCGCCCCAGGGGAAGCCCGCCGTCTCTGCCTCCGTGCCATCTGTGCGGACCGACGACTCCCGGTTGGACGAGCCCGCCGAGTACGCGACCGCCACACAAACCGCCGAGTCCATGGCGCCAACAGACTCCTCCGGTGGGGCTGCCCTACCGCTCCCGTGGTGTCCGTCGCCTTGTGGAGTGCGCTCGCTGCGGTACGGCAGGCTGCTGACCGCAATGTCAATGGGCACGCGGCCTTCACGGCCCAAGCAAATTTTAGGCGCCAGCGCACAGTGCGCGGTGGTGGTGACGGCGCCAGCAGCATCGGAGCGCGCCAAGGGTCCGGTGGGAATTCCTGCCCCACGCCCCAGCAAGCCACTCCAATTGCGGAAGACGTCGAGGCCCTGGCGGTAGGACGGGGCAGCAGGCGGAGGGCTTGACGGCGCCGTCGAGGCCGCGAGCGGGCGTGACGGCTTTGGGGGTAACTGCGATGGCGCTGCGCTAGCGACAGCGGTGGCGCTGCCCGTTGGTGCCGCTGGACGTGATGGTGTCGTGGCGGCTGCCGCCACAGCAGCAGCAGCAGCAGGGAGCGGTGGATGCGAGGTTTTGGGAGAGGCGCTGCGGACGGCGGCGGCCCCTGTCTTGGGCGACGCCGTACGCTTCGCCGCCGTTGAAGTCGTGGTAGAGGCACCGCCAGAGGCGGTGGACGGACGCCGTGGCAGTGCTCCTGCTGCCGCTGCTGCTGCTGGAGGCGGGCCCGCATTAGCGGGTAGCGCGGTGGTGCGCGGCTGCGGTTGCGGGACTGGACTCGCGGCCGGGGCTGGCTCTGCGGTGCCAGCGCTGGGAGGCCGTGCAGTGGGAACCGTGGCGTACTGGTCGACAAGACGCTGCTTCGCCTCGCGGGCAGCGCGGATGGCCTCTAATTTCTTCTTTTTCTCAGAAAGATCCATTGGAGTAGAAACACAATCTGTATGCGTCTGTGAAGGTATTTGTGTCGGCGCTTCGCGGTTATCAAAAGATGCCAAGACCTCAGAAGAAGGATAGCAGAGAGGGTCGATAAATAACAATGATGAGATGCAAAAGAATGTCAAAACAAAAAGAAAATCTAGTAGAAACGTGTACCTCAGTTTCTTTTCCGGTGAAGGAGAGATACCCTAACCGATGGGGAGAGCGCCGCGATGCACCGCGTGTCGCGAAAAGGGCAAGAGGAAATGGTAATGCGTTGCTTCTTTTGTTTCCTCAATGCATAATGAAGCGGAAAGCAGCATGGGCAGGGAAAGAAAGGACCCGAGGGAAGAAGAAGGGATACCAGCAGAGCAAGCATACGAAGGCCAGACCAAGGAAAACAAAGCACGAGGAGGAGAGCCTACCACGGCCATTTCCCCATCAGCACCACACGAGACGTAGGCAGTTGTACGCCACCTCATCAGCAGTGGTCCGGCTTGCTGAGGATCGTTGTTTTTGTTCTTCTTTTTTCGCACGCACACGCGCACGCGCGGACAGAGTCCGAAGGTCTTCCGCGTACATGTATGCTGAGACCTGGCTCCCTCGGAAATATCAAGCCAGGCGAATGCCCTGGAGAGCCGGCACAAGGCACATTATTGCCTGCCGGAGGGGTACTATTCTCTCGCTCGTTTCCTGTTGAAGACAGTGAAACACGGAGCCCGGTAGGATAACACCTCCGTTATTTCATACGCATTCCGTCAGGAGTTTTTTTTTTTTTTCGTGCAACATGGTTGGCAACGATAAAGGCATGTATGGCGGAAACCTCACATAGGAAATCACATCACGAATGGGGAAGAAAGTATCGTGAAGACAGACTCTAAGCGCACGTCTCCACACATTGCAAATAACAAGCGAACCTCAAACGTGGCAACGGCGAAGGGTACGCTTGCAAAACACACAAGGAGCCGTACCATGTCCTTCCATACAGATACGGTAAAATAGAAGAACACAAACTCTTGTGAAGGTAGGCGGAAAACGGAGAGGATGACATCTAAGAAGTTGATGGGACAAGAAACCGATTGGGGAAAAGAAGATGGAAAAAAGCCTCAGAATCAAATTAAAGATAACACTCACAGAAAATATTTTTGATAAAAAGAACGAGTACATGTGCACCCCGCACTGGCACCGCAATAGTCTCGATTTCAGACCATGAGCCGAGTGACGCCCCGCTACAACTGTCACGCCTCGAGTCACTCACACGTTATCTCTTCAGCTGCTTGTGACGATTGTAATCTATGAAGCAAAGAAATTGTGATTCGGGTCCTGCTGCAGCGCCTTGAGAGCCTTCTGCGTCGCTGTGAACCTATTCACATCTACATTCGCAAGGGTCGGTGTGGCAGCATCTGCCGCACGGTTCCGCTTCGCCGCTTGCAGCTGAGCGCACGCCATTTGCCGTTGGAGCTCCGCCTTCACGTAGCCCTGTTCTAGTAGAGCACGCTCCGCTTCTAATGCGCGTAGTCGGGCCTCGCGATCCTCAATTTCTCTTTGAGCACGCGACACATCCTCCTCCAACGAACGATTCACGGTGTTTAGCTCTTCCAGGTTATCCCGCGCAGCGGCTAGATCGCTTTCCAGCTGTGCCTTATCCGATTCTACATCTCGGCTTCTGGCATTCAAGTCTTCCACGGCGGCCTTCGTGCTTGCCAGTTCTGCCACCGCCGTCGCACATTCGTCAGACACTTTCGCCAGAATACTCCCGAGGCGACGCTTCTCATCCTCTGCTACTTCCACGCGAGACGCCACTTCGCGAGCCTCGGCACCCTTGTTCTCGAGCTCGCTCTGCAGCTGCTCCTTCTCCGACATCAGCTGCTCCTTCTCGGAGGTGGCCTCCTCAAGCTGGCCGCGCAGGTCGTCGGCCTCGGCACCCTTGTTCTCGAGCTCGCTCTGCAGCTGCTCCTTCTC
>JASAOC010001872.1:0-15820 GCA_030849835.1 Herpetomonas samuelpessoai
TCCGTCGCGGAGCATCAGCCAACGGCCCCAGAGGCGTTCAAGCAGTACCTGTCCGTGAACATGACGGGTTGGGGCGTCGGCTTCCTCGTGACGCTGGCCTCTGCGCTCATCTACAAGTCCCCCGCAAAGCTATTTGTGCTGCTCTATTCGTTTGCCGCGTACTACTTCTCGCAGCGCATGACGCGTCTCATTATCCTGGCCGGTCCTGTGGCGTGCCTCATGACAGGCACGGTCGTGGGCATGTGCATGGAAGGGGCCCTCCGCTCCCTGTTTTGGAAACCCGCGGCGAAACCGCAGCCGGTGGACAGCGCAGAGGAAAGAGAGGAGGCGCTGTTCGCAGCGGCTGCAAAGAAAACCGACGGCGACGCGGAGGCTGCCGATGCTGCCGCGGGTGGCACGGGGGATGCTAGTCTCAGCGAAAAAGTGAAGGCCGCTCAGCGCCGCGTCGCTGCGCGGGCGGCGAAGAAGGCACAACCGTCGCCTAACAGCATGGAAGCCGCGAGCCACTCCCCTCTGGTCGAGCACGTGCGCTCCTTCTTGTCAAACAGACCCTATGTTACCGCCATCGCACTCTGCATCCTCACGGTCATGGTGGTGCCCTCCGTGTTCAGCCCGGACTATTGGGAGCACTGCGTTCAGTTCTCCCAGGCGGTCGCCAACCCTATGATCGTCTTTCGCGCGCGCCTGCATTCCGGGCAGGAAATCATGGTGGACGATTACCTCAAGGCATACCTCTGGCTGAGGGAGAAGACACCACAAGACGCGCGGGTGCTTTCGTGGTGGGACTACGGCTACCAAATCACAGGCATCGGCAACCGCACCACGCTCGCCGATGGCAACACCTGGAACCACGAGCACATTGCCACCCTAGGGAAGATGCTGACATCGCCCATTGAGGAGGCGCACTCCCTGGTGCGGCATCTCGCAGATTACGTCCTGATCTGGGCGGGCCAGGGCTCCTCGGACTTGATGAAGTCGCCTCACATGGCGCGCATCGGCAATAGCGTGTACCGCGACATCTGCCCAAAGGACCCTCTGTGCCGCCACTTTGGGTTTGCCGGTGGCATCGACCGGCCGACGCGCACCATGCGTCGCTCGCTGCTGTACAACCTGCACGAGAATGGCAAGCACGGCGTCACGGTGGATCCCACCTTGTTCCAGGAGGTGTACACCTCCCGTTACGGCCTCGTGCGCATCTACAAGGTCATGAATGTGAGCCTGCATAGCAAGCGCTGGTTGGCCGACCCCGCCAACCGCGTCTGCGACCACCCTGGCTCGTGGATCTGCCCGGGTCAGTACCCTCCCGCCAAGCCCATCCAGGAGATGCTCGCCAAGCGCATCGACTTTGGCCAGATTGAGGACTTCAACCGCAAGCGCAAGGACGATGAGTACTACAAGGCCTACATGGCACAGCGTGACTAGTTCGAGCTATCAGACCCGCATGCACATTGTTGACGATTCGGTGCGATGCGGGTTGTCATCGGGATGTGTTCTTTATGGCCTTTTTTTTTGTAAGTAATCCTCCCTCTTTCCCTTTTGTTTTCCATCTCTCGAGGTTGTGAGTGGCTATCGTGACCTTGCGTGCAGTTGTTGTCTCGGGTCTTTCTGTTGTTGTTTTTTCAGTTGTTTGGACTTTAAGGTTATGTCTTCTCCCTTTTCACCCCAAGCAAGGCTTAGCAGTAGGGTGTGTGTGCTGGGCAGTCTCACATGATGCATGCATCTGCGCAGTCGTTGCCTTTTCAAAATGAATCCTTCCTCTTGAGGGACGACAAATGACAACATCCCACAACCTTTAAAAAAAAAAGATGCACAGAGAAGGAAACGTACTTGATACCAGGGAGGGACCACCGTTGGAGGAAGTGAAGGCATCATCGGGTGAAGCGAAGCCGAGGAGGAAGCGGATTTACTTTCTGTCTTTGTCGGTGTGCCTCACGCTCCCCTTTCGCTTTTGTTTCTTTCTTTTACGTGGGTAGTGCTTGAAGCCGTGACCACAGTGTTTCTCAAGCATGCCCCCGATGACGCGAGGCTCTCTCTCCCTCTCTCTCTCTGGAACAAGAAAAATTATAAGGCTATACGAGGAAAGGGAACGGGAATGAAAGATGGAACTTGCTCAGCAGCACATAGGCGCAGGCGGCCGCACATAAGAGGTGGGCCTTGGGATCATCGTGAGCTCCCCTCGCCTCCTCGGAACCCATTCCTCTACTCTCTCTCTTTTCCTTTCTTTGTGTTGCTTGTGGTCACCGCTTGCGATGTCTGCGGGGGAACCACTCCTCTCCGGGTTGCCTTAAACTCCTTAGTACAAACACAAAAGGATCGTAGAAGAAGACAAATTGTTATCGTCGGGACGGGTCGCTTTGTTGGGCCCGTTACTGCTGTTTCTTCGTTGACACTCAGTTAAGAGGGGAAGCGTGCCGTGGACCGCTCACAGCTTCTGGCAACCGCGAACCGTACATTGCCAAAGCTTTTCGGCTGGCGGGCCCCTTCTTGTCACGGAACGAAGGAGAAAGCGAGGGGGGAAGAAGGAGGCCAGTGGGACGCTGTCAATCTTGTCCGCAGCTAACCTTCTTTTTATTATTATTATTATTATTTACCTCCTCCCTTGGTCCACCTTGAGCTCTTGCGAGGGTAACGCGGGCGAGGGAGACACTATATCGAATAGCCGTGTTTAAAGTGTTGTTGTTGTAGTTGTAGTTGCAGTTGGTGAGCCGCTTTTCGTTATTAATTTTTAACTCTTCTTCACAGAATCGCACCCTGACCGCAGGTGGGGAAATTCTCCACCTGATATCTTCTTCTTCTTTTTTTTTCTCTTCGAGTCTCAGCTGACTTTCTTAGCTGCCACGACTTACCTCCTTCGTGTGTGTCTCCGCTTGTGAAACTCAACCCCTCTTTTCACCTGCAAAGAACATTTTCTTTCAAACGACAAGAGAACATGAATCCCTCTAGTGTTATCGTGCGAAGGACTGCGGCCACTGCCATGGCAAGCGTCAAGGAGAACTCCCAACGCCGTCCTTTCTGTTCCTCCTATGGCCCCCATGCGAATCGTCGCGTGGCATGTGTTCGCACGGTGCTGACACACCTCGCCCCCGCAACGTCGTCGCGAAAGGGAGCTCTTGGTTTCACTTCGCTGCGAGAACCCGCGCGCGCGGTGCACTCCGGCAACGGTGGCGGGGATCGTGGCGACAAGGCAGGCCACCACACCAACGCCACATCCGATCTTGACGCGCTAGAAACGGAGTGGGCGCACCTGCAAGCAGAAGCACGGCTGCTCAAGAAACAAGGTGAGGAGCAGGCTGCCAGTCACGCGGTCGCCGCCACAGCTGCGCCAGGGGCTGCCGTAGACGCAGACACGGAGCGGAGCAGCGAGGATCACAAGAAGCACCCGGGCGAGGAGTGGCCGGAGCCAACGCTCCAGGACCTGGACCGCTCGATCCCGCAAGTGGACTGTGAGTTTATCGCAAACCTGATTCGCAGCCGCAACCTGCGCCGCGACACCTTCTTGAAGCGCAAGACGGAAGTGAAAGCACGCGTGGAGGAGCTCACGCGGCAAACAACGAAAAGCGTGAAGGAGGCCGTGACGCTGCCGAGGTTGGGTGGCATGAACTTTTGGAAGCAAGGGATGGCCTCCCTGCAGGGCGAGGAGGAGACCGCGCTGGCGGCCATGAGCGAAGAAAGCCCCGTGCTCGCCTCAGAGGAGGTCCTCGCGCAGCTTTCACCGGAGGAGCTAGACATCCTGCAGACCTCGCGGCCCGAGTACAATGACGGGTTTATTCTGCTGGACTGCCGCACCGTGAATGAGGTGACGTCATGGGGCATTATCGAAGGGGCCAAGGTCTTGCCGGCGCACGAGCTCTTTGATGCCTTCCACGCAACCCCGGAAGACTTCCTAGAGGAGTACGGCTTCCCCAAACCACGCCCGGATGAGCTCATTATATGCTACTGCCAGTACGGACCGCGTTCCCTCATGGCGGCGCAAATCCTTAGCTGGATGGGGTATCTGAAGGTCCTGCACTTCCGCGATGGCTACTACGAGTGGGGTAAGCAGTACAACCTCCTGCTGCGCCGCTGGATGGAGCACGATCGCACGAGCGGCAACGAGCTCCGCCGCGTTGCGACGTTCCGCGCAGCGCTGGAACTGCAGCGCGAAATCGCCCCCGAGTTCAACGCGCTGCCCATGCAGGAGGCCGCGCAGTACGAGATTGACACGACGCGTTCTCGCGGCACACTGCGCATTGGCGACGGCCTGCGTGCAGAGGCCTACCAGGCCGTCGCACGGCTGATTGAGGGGCTGCCGGAGACCAAGGCGCTGCCTGGGCAGCTGGAGGACACACAGCAAGATGAGAAGTCCCGCCGTGGGCAGCACCTCACGCAGTTCTTGCAGCAGACCACAGGTTTTGACCCTCTCACGGAGGGAGACGCGGATGAAACGCTGAGCGTTGGGGCGGCGCAGTCTCGCGCGATTGAGGCGCTGACGGAGGGCGGCAGTCCAACAGGAGGTCAGGGCAGGGTGTAAAGCGGAAAGAAGGAAAAGAAAGGGATAGTGGGGGGGGAGGGAGCCATGACAGGGATCTGGTAGCACGTGGGTATTGCTCGTGATTTGGCCCTCACTCAAGGACACCAGTTGGTTGTTGTTGCTGTTGGTGGTGGTGGTGATGGCTGGCATTTTTTTGTTTGGTGACACGGTACCGCGACATTGCGCTCCCGGCCGAAGCCGCTGGTCAGGTCTCGCGCCATTGGCGCCCCACTACCTCCGCCATCCCCCTGCCTCCCCTTTTGGGGTAGCTCTACTCACACACACATACTCACACACGCACACGCACATTTCCTCCGGTATCGTTATCGGTGTTATCATCGCTGCAGGGAACTGCTCCTTGTGTGCCCCTCACATTCACAATGTTTTGGTACGTTTACCTCTCCGCCGTCGCATCTCTCTCTCTCTCTACGTAACGATCCAACATCAGCAGACAGAAGTTAATATAAAGATGCTGATTCGCAGACAGGGCAGGAAAAAAAAAGGCACGCGGCTCCCTCCCCCCCCCCCTCCCCTCTCTCTTGGGGTCCTGAGAACACAAGTAAACAAATGGTCACACGGACGGACGCCGTGTACTCTGTGAGCAAGGCAAGCGCAAAGGAAAACGTGGTCGTTTGCCTATTGCCGAAGTGGGTTCCTGACACCTCTGCTACGTGTGGTCGCCACGGGTCTCGCATCACGTGAGTGCAGGTCGAAACATCGTCGCAGATGGGCCAGGGCACCATCGTCACTGCCAGCGTGCAAATACAAGAATTCCATCCCTCGAAACTGAGGTCACATGAAGAAGGAAAAAAAAAAAATCACTTCCACTTCATGTTTCTGAAATACCGGTTGCCTTTTTCGCCGTAGAAATTATCTTTTCTTTTCCTAAAGCTATTTGTCTTACATTCTCAGTACTCTAGTTTAACTACTCATAAGAGGATCTTCTAAACAAACGGGAAAGAACTCTTGCGCGAACGTCCATATCGTAGGCGATACGTCTGTGTTCATCATATCGTTTGTTTTCTTTCCTTCGTGAGTTTTCTCCTTCTTTGAAAAAGGAAAAATCCGCTCACGATTCATCTCTCTTTCCCCCCTTCAAAAAAAAAAAGGAAATCTTTTCCTCAACACCTCACAAAAGAATAACCAAGAAGGAAACGGCGAAAAAATATGGCTGACGGTCGCTCCTCTGCCTCTGTCGTTGCCGTGGACCCTGCCAAGGCCGCTAAGGAGCGGGACGCGCAGGCGCACGCACTTCTTCGCGAAGGCGCCCAGAGCCAAGGCGCCGCGGGCCAGCAGTTCGTGAAGAAGGAAGTCGCGCACACCGTCCCGTACACCATCAAGGTGGTCATTGGGAATGATGGGGATCTGGAAAAGGCAAAGCAGGACACGGAGTCCGTGCTCGCCTCAGCCTTCCAGCTCACCGACACCGTCCTGAACAACTACAACCCCAAGAGTGAGGTGTCGGTCATTAACGCCCTCCCTGTCGGGCAGCTTCACCAGATGTCCGCCCCGCTGAAGCGCGTGATCGGCTGCTGCCAGCGTGTCTTCAACAGCTCCCGCGGCTCGTTCGACCCTGCCGTGGGACCTCTTGTGCGTGCCCTTCGCGAGGCCATCGTCAGCGGTAAGCCCCTCTCCCTCGAGGCGAAGGACGCCCTCATCGCCAAGTGCACCCTCAACAACAGCTTCAGCATCGATCTGGGTAAGGGCACTATCGCCCGCAAGCACGAGCTCGCCGCGCTGGACCTCGGTGCGGTGAACAAGGGCTATACCGTGGACTACGTGGTGGAGAAGCTCAACGGCATGGGCTACGAAAATGTCTTTTTCGAGTGGGGCGGCGACGTCCGCGGGTCTGGTGTGAACCCGGCCGGCCAGCTCTGGGCCGTGGGCATCGCGCGGCCTCCAGCGCTCAAGGACCTCGTGGCCTCTGACAAGGCAGCGGCCTCGGGCGAGAACACGTCCTTCATTCGTGTCGTGCAACTCCGCGACGAGGCCATCGCGACGAGTGGTGATTACGAGAACCTTGTCGAGGGCAACGGCAAGCTCTACACGTCAATCTTTGACTGGGACACCAAGGAGCTGCTCGTGCCCAGTGCCACAAACCTTGCGCAGACGACCGTGAAGAGCTACAGCTGCATGTACGCGGACGCCCTCGCGACCGCGACGCTGCTCAAGAAGAACCCCAGCCAGGTCCGCCGCATGCTGGACAGCTGGCGCTATGTGCGCGACACCGTGACGGACTACACCACCTACTCCCGCGACGACGAGCGCGTCGCGCGCATGTACGAGATTGCCACGGAGAACTCAGAAATGCGTAACAAGCGCATCTCCAGCTCCTTGCCCGCCCGCGTCATTGTCATTGGTGGTGGCCTTGCCGGTTCCTCCGCGGCCATCGAGGCGGCCAACTGCGGTGCGCAGGTCATTCTCCTCGAGAAGGAGAGCAAGCTGGGCGGCAACAGCGCCAAGGCGACTTCGGGCATCAACGGCTGGGGCACCCGCGCGCAGGCCAAGAACGGCGTCATGGACGGCGGCAAGTACTTTGAGCGAGACACGGCCAAGTCGGGCATGGGCGGCAACTGTGACCCGGGCCTCGTCAAGACCCTCTCCGTCAAGAGTGCTGCGGCCATCCGCTTCCTCACCGACCTTGGCCTTCCCCTGACGGTGCTCTCGCAGCTCGGCGGCCACAGCCACAAGCGCACGCACCGCGCCCCGGACAAGAAGGATGGCACCCCGCTGCCCATTGGCTTCACCATCATGCGAGCGCTGGAGGACCACATTCGCAAGAACCTCGCCAACAAGATCACCATCATGACGAACATCACCGTCAACAAGCTCGAGGTCAAGTCGACGCCGCGTCCGGACGGCATCGTGATCAAGCGCGTGACGGGTGTGCATTTCACGCAGCCCAACGGCGACCCCATGAAGCTCAACGCCGATGCCGTCATTCTCGCCACGGGCGGCTTCTCCAACGACCGCACGCAGCGCTCCTTGTTGTCTGAGTACGCCCCGCAGCTCTCTGGTTTCCCCACCACCAACGGCACTTGGGCCACGGGTGACGGCGTTAAGATGGCCCGCGAGCTTGGCGCGACGCTCGTGGACATGGACAAGGTGCAGCTCCACCCCACAGGTCTGATTGATCCCAAGGACCCGGCCAATGGGACAAAGTTCCTCGGCCCCGAGGCCCTCCGCGGCTCCGGCGGTATCCTGCTCAACAAGAATGGCGAGCGCTTCATCAATGAGCTGGAGCTCCGTTCGGTGGTGTCGCAAGCGATTCTGGCGCAGAACAATGAGTACCCCGAGTCTAACGGGGCTCGCTTTGCCTACTGCGTCCTCAACGAGGCCGCGGCCAACCTCTTCGGCAAGAACTCCCTCGGCTTCTACTGGAAGAAGCAGGGCCTCTTCACCCGCGTCGAGAACGAGGCCGACCTCGCCAAGCTTATCGGCTGCGACCCGCAGGTGCTTCACCGCACTCTCAAGCAGTACGAGACGACCTCCTCGGCCAACCTGCACGCCTGCCCCGTGACGGGCAAGAACGTCTTCCCGTGCGTGCTTGGTCCGCAGGGTCCCTTCTACGTGGCCTACGTGACGCCCTCCATTCATTACACCATGGGCGGTTGCCTCATCTCCCCCTCTGCAGAAATTCAAACCTCGGACACCTCCGCGACGAACCCCATTGGCTACCGCCGCCCCATCCTCGGTCTCTTTGGTGCCGGCGAGGTCACCGGCGGCGTGCACGGCCGCAACCGCCTCGGCGGCAACTCGCTGCTCGAGTGCGTCGTCTTTGGTCGCATCGCTGGCGACCGCGCGGCTACCATTCTGCAGAAGAAGGGCACGGCGCTGTCCATGAACGAGTGGGCCACCGTCGTGCTGCGGGAGGTGCGCGAGGGCGGCGTCTACGGTGCCGGCTCGCGCGTGCTGCGCTTCAACCTCCCCGGCGCTCTGCAGCGCACGGGTCTGGCGCTCGGTCAGTTCATTGGCATCCGTGGCGAGTGGGATGGCCAGCAGCTCGTTGGCTACTACAGCCCCATTACGCTGCCCGATGACTACGGCGTCATTGGCATTCTCGCTCGCAGCGACAAGGGCCGTCTGGCGGAGTGGCTGTCGGCGCTGCAGCCCGGTGATGCGGTGGAAATGAAGGCCTGCGGTGGCCTCGTCATTGACCGCCGCTTCACGCAGCGCCACCTCTACTTCAAGAGCTACAAGATCCGCAAGCTGGCGCTTATTGCGGGCGGTACGGGTATCGCCCCCATGCTGCAGATCATTCGCGCCGCCGTCAAGAAGCCCTTCGTCGACTCCCTGGAGAGCGTCAACCTGATTTACGCCGCCGAAGACGTGAATGAGCTGACGTACCGCAACCTGCTCGAGTCGTACCAGCGCGACTACGGCAAGGAGAAGTTCACCTGCAACTTTGTCCTGAACCGGCCACCGGCCATGTGGACCGAGGGCGTCGGCTTTGTTGACGCAGCGCTTCTCCGCTCGGCTGTGCAGGCGCCCGCGAATGACCTGCTCGTGGTGATTTGCGGCCCGCCGGTAATGCAGCGTGCCGTGAAGGGGGCCCTGGCTGCCCAGGGATACAACATGAATCTGGTGCGCACCGTCGATGAGGCCGACCCGGCGCCCGCCAAGCTGTAAGTGAAGAAGCTCGCGACACACGCCCATGGGGGGAAGAGAAGGGAGCGAGTACAGGAGAGGAGGTAAATAAAGATCGGGTGCGGAACAAAGTATCGACGCATGGTGTGGTGGCGTCACCGCGGAAGAAAGAAAGAAGCGTTTGCTTGCGCCGCGATCCTTTCTTACCTCCTCCTTCCTTCACACCACCCTACTCCTTTTCTCTTTCTCCTTTGTTTTCTCCACAACCCCTCACTTTTCTTTCTCTTCTTTTGGCTTTCCTTTTTTTCCACTTTTGCTCTGACGGTTGTTTACAATCAAATATTTCATCATAATCGGCCCGCGTACGTGGCGAGGCATCAGTCACTTAGGCAACGTTTCACGTGCACGGTGGTGATGAGCCTCCCCTCCCCCCACCCATGTACCCGTGCGTTTACGGCCCATGTACGTGTTTTTCTCTTCATTTCACTCACCTTATGTTATGCTTACTGTAAGATTGTTCTTTCTTTCTTTTCCTCTTCGCTTTTACCAAGAGGCACTCTCCGGCCATCCATCTGGCAGACCATCATGTACTCCTTGCGTGTGGGCCTCTCCCTTTCTACGAGGAGGCTACTCCCGCGCGCGTTGCATGATACATACACGATCCATAGCCTCTCCCTCAAAAGTTTCGTTTTTTTTTCTCTCTGAAATGCATACCCTTGTTTGTTTTTCGTTGTTGCCGACATTTAAGTTTGATGCCCTGAAGTTCTCTTTTCATTTCCTTCCTTGCTGAAGCCGTTTAACTGTTCGCTTTCCCCCCAACTCTCTCTCTCTTTCTCTCACACACTTTCCCTCACCCCTTCTTTTCTGTTTCTTCTCTTTCAGTCATCGCATATTGGTCAACCGGTGGTGCTTGAACGTTCTACGTCTTCCCGTTTTTGTTTTTTTTTTTTGTTTTCTAGCCTGACCCAACGGTCCAAAGAAAAGAAAAAAAAAGGAATACATTTCTCTACTCTTTGTTTTGTGTGCGTGTTCTCCACACGGCTGTGGACACGACTTTTTCTCGCGACTTTATATCTCCCTCTTCCCTTGAACGTTCTGTCACCTGCCACATAACCCGCAGCAAACACTCATCTCTCGAAGAAAACAAAAAAAAAAAAAACGTACATATCAAAAGAAAAAAAGGTGGATGCCCCTGCCTCCGAGTAGGCCACGCATCTCTGCCTTCTCCTTGTTGGGGAGAGAGGGATGGGGGGAAGGCTCCCCTCCCCCATCCCTTTCAAGAAGACCACACCCGGCGCACCGAGCGCGAGGAAGAAGGAAAAGCAGGAGGTCGAGGGATGGCAGACCTACCCTGCAACAGCGCCCAGTGAAAGGGCTTTTCGCTCTTCCCACGTGGAGCCCTGTGTGAAGCAATCACATGTGAAACGACGCCACAGGGGGGAAAAGTTCCACGCAAATGCCTGCACCATGTCTGGTCGCTGGCCGAATGAATGTGCTGAATACGAACTGCAAAGCCAACGTCAACTTCACCCATGGCGTCCTCGCGCATAACCTCACTTTCCTTGACTCGATCCTTCTTCAGACACTCATATCTTGTGTTCAAGCAAAAGAAGTAGAACCACGTAATTGCCAAGTTCCACAGCCGTGTTGCCATCCGCGACGCACCCGTGTACACTCCAGGAATTACCCTTCGCACAGATCCCTTACTTTACTCTCGGTGACTAACTGACAGAAAGAAAAAAAAACGGGCATTCTGTAAATCCCCCGTCTTGTCGCGTTTTTTGTATTTGGCGTTCTCGTTTCTATTTGCCAACCCACGTCGATCGATCGAGCGTTTTTCTCTTTCTTTTTCTCTCTCCCTGCTCTGGGCTTCTTCATTCATCGAAAAAAAAAAAAGTTGTGTGGCTTCATTTTCTTGCTCATTTATATATTTTTTGATACTCACAGCTCCGCATCGCCCCTCCGTCTCGTTCTCGCTGGGTGTCATCACTCATTTCGCGTGCTGCCGGGTCATTCTTTCTTTCATCACCCCTCTCTTCTGCCTCCACCACGAGGCAAATAGACAAGTCGCGAGCTCTTGACTGCGATATAGACGTTGCCGCTTGTCGAGAAACGAAAGCCCTAACGAAAAGAAAAAATTTCCCAGCAAAAGGGGAATCCAGTCTGTACGGCGCGCTGCATTCACCCACAGGCACCACGAGAAGCTCATTTGGCTGACATTGCAGACCGTTCGTCTACTTTTTGTCTTTTTATTTGTTTTCTCCCACCCCGCCCCTACTATTATTATTTTCTTGTCTCTGCTGTCTGTCTGCTATCACCGCTACAGGTAAATACTCTGTCTGTGTGATGCCCCCAAGGAGCCGGCGTGGCGACAGCAGTCCAACAGGGGCTCTTCCTCCCTCCACCCCTCCCCCTGCTCGCCCGTCTTCCCCTATGGCGGCACGTAAGAAACGGGGCGGCAACCCACGGAAAGGGCCGCAGCCCAAAGGACGGAAGCTCCTTTCGCCCCTTGCAATGATCGCGGCGGGGGCCGCGGTGCTTCTCCTTGTCCTTGCCCTGACCATCCCCGGGACAACGCTCTTTGGCGGCAGCAGCAGCAGCCAGGTCGGGGGCACCCATGCGAAGGAGCGTACCCCAGCACACGCGGTAACCCATCCCCCTTCCTCTCCACCCCGCTCCTCTCCGATCACTGCTCCTCCGCGGGCACAGGAAACCCAAGGACAAGACAAGGCCTCTCCGCCTTCTTCCTCCACCCCTCTTACCACGAACGCAGATACCACTGGGATTCCCGAATCCCCATCAAAACAAACGAACACAAAGCCCTCCTCCACCTCAAAAAAAAGTGACCTTACCACACCAACCCCCATGTTACGCAACCGTGTTGTGATTGTCGGTGCCGGTCTCGCTGGACAGTCGGCCGCTATCACCGCTGCACAGCGTGGGGCGCAGGTCATTCTCCTTGACAAGGAAAGCCGCCTGGGCGGCAACAGCGCCAAGGCGACCTCGGGCATCAACGGCTGGGGCACCCCAGCGCAGAAGGCGCAAGGAGTGCAGGACGGTCCCAAACTGTTTGAGCGCGACACCTTCCTCTCCGGCAAGGGTGGGGACTGCCAGCCCGATCTCGTGCGCATGCTCTCGATGCAGAGCGCGAGCGCGGTGAACTGGCTCTCCAGCTTCGGGATTCCGCTGGAGGTGCTCTCGCAGCTCGGCGGCCACAGCCGCAAGCGCACACACCGCGCCCCCGATAAGCCCGATGGCACCCCACTGCCCATTGGCTTTACCACCGTCAGTACCCTGGAGAAGTACATCCGCGCGAACCTCTCGGACCAGGTCCGCATCGAGCCGGATGCGACCATGCTGCGGCTGCTGCACGACACCGTCACGCTGCCCAACGGCGGCGTGGTGGAGCGAGTGAAAGGCGTCGAGTACCGCAAGCGCCACCCGGTCCCAAAGAACGCCCCGGCAGGCACAGAAGAGGCCCCCGCGGAGACCATCACGCTTGAGGCGGACGCCGTCATTCTCGCCACGGGCGGCTTCTCCAACGACCACACAGAGAACTCCCTGCTGTCCGAGTACGCTCCGCAGCTCTCGGGGTATCCAACGACCAACGGTCCGTGGGCGACGGGCGATGGCGTCAAGGCGGCAAGGGAGCTCGGTGCGACGCTCGTGGACATGGACAAGGTGCAGCTCCACCCCACTGGGCTTCTCAACCCAAAGGACCCCAAAGCAAAGACTGTCTTCCTCGGCCCCGAGGCCCTCCGCGGCTCCGGCGGTATCCTGCTCAACAAGAATGGCGAGCGCTTCATCAATGAGCTGGAGCTCCGTTCGGTGGTGTCGCAAGCGATTCTGGCGCAGAACACCTCATTCCCCGAGTCCAACGATCGTCGCTTCGCGTACTGTGTGTTGAACGACGCGGCCGCCGATGCCTTTGGACGCGCCACGCTGGGGTTCTACTGGAAGAAGATGGGGCTGTTCACGTACGCCGAGGACGTGGCCGCACTGGCGCAGCTGCTCGGATGCGAGGAAGCCACCATTCGCCACACGTTGGAACAGTACGAGGCGGTTTCCACCACCCCGGGCGCGAAATGCCCCGTGACGGGCAAGAACGTCTTCCCGTGCGTGCTTGGTCCGCAGGGTCCCTTCTACGTGGCCTATGTGACGCCCTCCATTCATTACACCATGGGCGGTTGCCTCATCTCCCCCTCTGCAGAAATTCAAACCTCGGACACCTCCGCGACGAACCGCATTGGCCACCGCCGCCCCATCCTCGGTCTCTTTGGTGCCGGCGAGGTCACCGGCGGCGTGCATGGCCGCAACCGCCTCGGCGGCAACTCGCTGCTCGAGTGCGTCGTCTTTGGTCGCATCGCTGGCGACCGCGCGGCCAACTTGGCTCTCCATGGAACGTCCCCCTCTAGGGCAGCGGACGGCAGCGGCGCCTTTGGTGAAGCCTTCCCACAGGGCAAGCCAAACGGAAAGTGGGTGGACGCGATGGTGGAGGCGCTTGTGCCCGAGGACGGCGCCGATGGCGATGTCGCCACACACGGTGGACAGCTTTCGCTGACGCTGCCGAGCGCGGCGCAGGTAAGCGGACTTACCCTGGGCCAAACCCTGGGGGTCCGTGCGTCGCCAGACGGCGTGGGGCACACCGCCTTTCTGCACCCCTCGACGGCACCTGCAACCCTGGGCCGTGTCGGTCTCTACGTGCCGCCCTCCTCCGTCGGCTCGGCGGCCACCCCCGCGGCGGCTGCGTGGCTGCGTGCGCTGCAGCCTGGCGATGTTGTCCAGGTGACGCCAGGACCTCTGGAAGCCGGCACAGGACTCTCCGCACGCCTCCTCAGTGGGGCGACGGACCATCTGGTCATATTGGCGAGCGCACCACAGGGGGTCGGCGCGGCGCTGCAGCTTCTACAGGCCGTCACAGACGCGGCACCGTACCGTCCGCATCTCAAGCAAGTCACCCTCGTCTACGCCGCCCGGAATACGGCCGAGCTGAGTTACCGGCAGGTGCTGCAGACCTGTGCCGCAGCGGACCGCACGGGGTACCTGCAGTGCAAGTTCATTCTCGAGGACCCACCAGGACGCTGGACCGACGGCGTCGGCGTGATTGGCGCCAAGACAGTTGTGGAAGTACTGCCGTCTGCGGGAAGCGAGGCGAGCAAGCGGACAACGGTGGTGCAGGCCGGGAGCGTTGCGGCCACACGCTCCGCCAACATTGCGCTTGTGGCCAACGACTTTGTGGAGGGTGAGAACCTCTTCTCCCTGCTGGACTAGAGCGCGTCGCCGTACACAAGGAGAGAGTATCATGAGACGGGAGAGAAAGGTCTGAGATCTTCTCCTGCCGAGCAGCGCCTGAGGAGCACATCGCCTGGCAGGCCCAAAAGAACAAAAGTAAGCGCAAGAACAAGAAGGCACCAACTGTAACACGCAAAACAAAAAAAACGTATTTGTCATATCTTCTTTATTTTCAACAAAAAAAATGAGACGAGGGCATCCCGCCCGTTACCGTCACTATTCTCTCCCCCCACCCCCGCCCCTGGTCATTTCTTTCGCATCCCCATTCCATTTCCCCCCGCAGCGATGGGCTTCTTTTCTCTCCCCTGTCCGACTGTCCGAAACAACGAAAAAAAAATGACAACAGAAGCACCACACACGCACAGGGCCAGACAGCAATGGTGCGCGCTGCGGCTCTGCAGGCCGGCCGCTGCGACTTCCCCACCAACCGCTCGCAACGCACGGAACCCTCCGACCCGCCCCCAACTCCTTTCCCCTCGCATCGCTAGGCAACTAGGCAACTCCGCGGGCCCGCGTCCCTGCCCTGTGCGGGCGACCGCCCCCCACGCCAGCGACCCCTCGGGCCGGCCCGAAGCACCCGACCGGCCACCCGAAAGGGGGCACCGCTAGCCCAGCCCGCCAAAAGGCGAGCAAAAGGCAAAAGACTGGAAGAGAGAGGAAGGCAAAGGCGAAGAGGAAGGGCGACAAGTTCGATACCACGGTTGGGCGCACATACTTTCCAACCCCCTCGAAGGGATAGGCGACCTCCCGGACGTTACGCAACCGGAGAGGGCGAGGTAAACATTCACTCCCCATGTCCCACACCCTCGAAACAGAAGCCAGGTAGGTGGCGCAGCGGGTGGACAGCCGTCTCACCTCTCGCACTGGCGACCTGGAAATTGGCGCGGGCTGCACCACCTCATCTTTGCTGTGTAGCGAACTCTTTTTTTCTCGTGTTTTTTTTTTCTTCTTTCATCTTCCCTCGACGTCGTCGTAGCAAGGGAGCGCAGTTTAGGCGAACACGAGAATCACGAGAGGAAAGGTCAAAAAAAAAAAAAAATGAGATGTGGGTGTCAGGACAGAACGAGTAAAGAAGCACGTCGCGTACCGATACGGAAGACAGATTTCACAAAGAATATCGCTTCATCAACCCACTGAATAAGAGAAAGGACGGAACAGAAAAAAAAAAAACAGGAAAAGAGTGAAGAACACAAGAGAGTCGCAGAGAGGAGACAGAAAGAAGACGGAGAGGGGACACGGTACGATAGGGTCATACAAACACACACGTGCACATGTGTGCACGTATGCGCAGGCGCTACCACCCGTAATCCCACTCACATTCTCTCTCTCTCATTCCTCGAACGCCACAGACCGCAGGTGCAGGAAAGGGGTGCGGTCATCTTGAAGGGGAGGGGAGCGCCTTACCCGAGCGCACGGCGGCCTACCCCTGCG
>JASAOC010001873.1:0-16431 GCA_030849835.1 Herpetomonas samuelpessoai
AAATTCTTTTGTTTTTCCTTTGATTCCCTTCGAATTCACTTTATTTTGCTTCAAATTTTGCTTGCTCCTCCTTTAATTTTGCTTTGTTTTGCTTTAAATCTGCTTGCTCTCCCTTTAATTCTGCTTTATTTTCCTTTAAATTTGCTTTAATTTCCTTTAATTTCTCCTTTATTTTCCTTTAAATTTGCTTGCTTCTCCTTTAATTCTGCTTTGTTTTGCTTTGATTCTCCTTCATTTTCCTTCAAATTTGCTTTGATTTCCTTTAATTCTCCTTTATTTTCCTTTAAATTTGCTTTATTTTACTTTAATTTTCTTTTATTTTCCTTCAAATTTGCTTTAATTTCCTTTAAATTTACTTTATTTTTCATTAAATTTCATTTTAAAAAATTAAATTTGATTTAAATTTTAATTTGATTTTCGTTTTCGTTTTCAATTCCCAAATCTTTCCGTGCGCTTTGTTTTTAGTTACGTGTGATTCGCGCTGTAGGAATTAAAAACCAAGGAATTGGAATTAGGAAAAAGGAGAAAATTAAAATGCTGTTACTCGTTAAGGGTTTGTAAATTCTTTTGTTTTTCCTTTGATTCCCTTCGAATTTACTTTATTTTGCTTCAAATTTGCTTGCTCCTCCTTTAAATTTGCTTTATTTTGCTTCAATTCTCCTTTATTTCCCTTTAATTTTGCTTTGTTTTGCTTTAATTCTCCTTTATTTGCCTTTGACTCTCCTTTGTTTTGCTTTGATTCTGCTTTGTTTGCCTTTGACTCTCCTTTGTTTTGCTTTGATTCTGCTTTGTTTTGCTTTGATTCTCCTTCATTTTCCTTCAAATTTGCTTTGATTTCCTTTAATTCTCCTTTATTTTCCTTTAAATTTGCTTTATTTTACTTTAATTTTCTTTTATTTTCCTTCAAATTTGCTTTAAATTTACTTTATTTTTCATTAAATTTCATTTTAAAAAAATTAAATTTGATTTAAATTTTAATTTGATTTTCGTTTTCGTTTTCGTTTTCAATTCCCAATCCTTCCGTGCGCTTTGTTTTTGGTTATGTGTGCAATTCGCGCTATGGGAATTAAAAACCAAGAAATTGGAATTGGGAAAAAGGAGAAAATTGAAATGCTGTTACTCGTTAAGGGTTTGTAAAATTCTTTTGTTTTTTCTTTGATTCCCTTCGAATTCACTTTATTTTGCTTCAAATTTGCTTGGTCCTCCTTTAAATTTGCTTTGTTTTCCTTTAAATTTGCTTGCTCCTCCTTTAATTTTGCTTTGTTTTGCTTTAATTCTCCTTTATTTGCCTTTGACTCTCCTTTGTTTTGCTTTGATTCTGCTTTGTTTGCCTTTGACTCTCCTTTGTTCTGCTTTAATTTTCCTTTATTTGCCTTTGATTCTCCTTTGTTCTGCTTTGATTTTCCTTTATTTGCCTTTGATTCTCCTTTGTTTTCCTTTAAGTCTGCTTGCTCTTCCTTTAATTCTCCTTTATTTTCCTTTAAATTTGCTTTGTTTTGCTTTGATTCTCCTTCATTTTCCTTCAAATTTGCTTTAATTTCCTTTAAATTTACTTTATTTTTCATTAAATTTCATTTTAAAAAAATTAAATTTGATTTAAATTTTAATTTGATTTTCGTTTTCGTTTTCAATTCCCAATCCTTCCGTGCGCTTTGTTTTTAGTTACGTGTGCGTTTACGATATGGGAATTAAAAACCAAGAAATTGGAATTAGGAAAAAGGAGAAAATTAAAATGCTGTTACTCGTTAAGGGTTTGTAAAATTCTTTTGTTTTTCCTTTGATTCCCTTCGAATTCACTTTATTTTGCTTCAAATTTGGTTGGTCCTCCTTTAAATTTGCTTTGTTTTCCTTTAAATTTGCTTGCTCCTCCTTTAATTTTGCTTTGTTTTGCTTTAATTCTCCTTTATTTGCCTTTGACTCTCCTTTGTTTTGCTTTGATTCTGCTTTGTTTGCCTTTGACTCTCCTTTGTTCTGCTTTAATTTTCCTTTATTTGCCTTTGATTCTCCTTTGTTCTGCTTTGATTTTCCTTTATTTGCCTTTGATTCTCCTTTGTTTTCCTTTAAGTCTGCTTGCTCTTCCTTTAATTCTCCTTTATTTTCCTTTAAATTTGCTTTGTTTTGCTTTGATTCTCCTTCATTTTCCTTCAAATTTGCTTTAATTTCCTTTAAATTTACTTTATTTTTCATTAAATTTCATTTTAAAAAATTAAATTCGATTTAAATTTTAATTTGATTTTCGTTTTCGTTTTCAATTCCCAATCCTTCCGTGCGCTTTGTTTTTAGTTACGTGTGCGTTTGCGGTATGGGGATTGGAAACCAAGAAATTGAAATTGGGAAAAAGGAGAAAATTAAAATGCTGTTACTCGTTAAGGGTTTGTAAATTCTTTTGTTTTTCCTTTGATTCCCTTCGAATTTACTTTATTTTGCTTCAAATTTGCTTGCTCCTCCTTTAAATTTGCTTTATTTTGCTTCAATTCTCCTTTATTTCCCTTTAATTCTGCTTTGTTTTGCTTTAATTCTCCTTTATTTGCCTTTAACTCTCCTTTATTTTGCTTTGAGTCTGCTTTGTTTTGCTTTAATTCTCCTTTGTTCTGCTTTAATTTTCCTTTATTTGCCTTTGATTCTCCTTTGTTTTCCTTTAAGTCTGCTTGCTCTTCCTTTAATTCTCCTTTATTTGCCTTTAAATCTGCTTGCTCCTCCTTTAAATTTGCTTTGTTTTGCTTTAATTCTCCTTTGTTCTGCTTTAATTTTCCTTTGTTTTCCTTTAAATCTGCTTGCTCTTCCTTTAATTCTCCTTTATTTGCCTTTGATTCTGCTTTGTTTTGCTTTAGCTTCCCTTTGTTTTGCCTTAATTCTGTTTGCTTTTCTCATCAAATTACTTTTGCCCGCTTTCTCGGCCATCAAAACAAAAGGGGCCTGCTTGCTTTTCGGTTCACCAGATATAAAATCAAAGCAAAAAAAATTTCCCGATTCATTAAGGACATAGAAATTTCCTCCGGAAATTTTCTATGTCCTCATAGTGGTTTATTATAATTAAGTATATATAATTAAGTATACTTGACCATACATATACTTAATTAATATATACTTATAATATAAGTAAATAACGCGCGCGTACGTACACGTGGGATTACTTTTGCTTGCTCCTCCTTTAAATTTGCTTTGTTTTGCTTTAATTTTCCTTTATTTCCCTTTACCTCTCCTTTGTTTTGCTTTGATTCTGCTTTGTTTCCCTTTGACTCTCCTTTGTTCTGCTTTAATTTTCCTTTATTTACCTTTGATTCTCCTTTGTTCTGCTTTAATTTTCCTTTATTTGCCTTTGATTCTCCTTTGTTTTCCTTTAAGTCTGCTTGCTCTTCCTTTAATTCTCCTTTATTTTCCTTTAAATTTGCTTTGTTTTGCTTTGAATTCTCCTTTATTTTCCTTTAAATTTGCTTTATTTTACTTTAATTTTCTTTTATTTTCCTTCAAATTTGCTTTAATTTCCTTTAAATTTACTTTATTTTTCATTAAATTTCATTTTAAAAAAAATTAAATTTGATTTAAATTTTAATTTGATTTTCGTTTTCGTTTTCAATTCCCAATCCTTCCGTGCGCTTTGTTTTTAGTTATGTGTGTAATTCGCGCTATGGGAATTAAAAACCAAGAAATTGGAATTGGGAAAAAGGAGAAAATTGAAATGCTGTTACTCGTTAAGGGTTTGTAAAATTCTTTTGTTTTTCCTTTGATTCCCTTCGGATTCACTTTATTTTGCTTCAAATTTGCTTGCTCCTCCTTTAAATTTGCTTTGTTTTCCTTTAAATTTGCTTGCTCCTCCTTTAAATTTGCTTTGTTTTGCTTTAATTTTCCTTTATTTCCCTTTGATTCTCCTTTATGTTTCTTTGATTCTGCTTTATCTTCCTTTGTTTTCCTTTAAATTTGCTTGTTATTCCTTTATTTTCCTCTAATACTGCTTTATATTGCTTTGGTTTCCTCTAAATTTGCTTCATTTTCCTTTAAGGAATTTCCTTTAATTTCCTTTGAAATTACTTTATGCAATGGGCGGCATTGAAAAAGAATGGATTGGGAGGCTTTTTTTGATTCTTTACTATTTCACTACACGCGATATCATGAGATAAACGTACCTAAACATTATTATAAATTACACAGTAAAAAAATGAAAATAAATACCTTACTCTTATTTTCTTTTATAGCTACATTTTCATTTTTACTATCTTTTTTGTCTTTCTTTTCTATTTTTCTGTGAAAATACTACCTTAAATCCTTGCACACTATTTTTCACTATGGAACGGACATACAATTTTTTGTTGCTATTGCTTACTTTAGGTAATATACCCTTACAAATTTATCACATTTTCATTCTTTACGAGTCGATTCTTGACTTGCACACGTGCACAGTTAAATGCTCCTGCTGTTTTTGGGACAGAGTTTTTAAGAGAAATGGAATTTTGGTGGTTTTGGTCAAAACTATCACTTTTCGGGTATTACAGTACTGCAAATAATTTGATTTTCTTTCTAAATTATCGGTTTTTTGCTAAAAAAACCAAAAAAAATGAGTATTTTGCTGTTGTTATTTAAAAATTTATATTGCCTTTTAAACCTCATTTAATAAATTAAAAAAAATTTAATAATAAAATAATAAATATGTTATGCTTGAAATAATATTAATTTTTATATATACAATAAAAGTAAAACGCAAAAAAATAAACAATATTTTAAATTATAACGGAAATATATAACAAAATTTCACACAAATAAAACTAAATAAATAAAAAAACAAATAAAATATCAACAAGTAAATATAGCAAATAAAAAAATCATAAATATTAATAAAAAAAATCTTCAAAATAACATAATACAATCTAAATTAAAAAAATAGAAAATAATACTACCATAGTAAATGAATCCTAAAGATAACATCACAAATACTGTAAAACTAGCGATGTCAAAAAAATTAGCGTAATATAAGTAAAATGATCAAAACATACAGTAGCTGGAGAATATAAACACATACAAAAAGTCCAAAACAAAAAAAATCAAAATAAAACACATATAAGTACATAGCGTGCAATAAATTAGACAGCATTCAAAATCAAATAATAAAAATAGACTATCCACAAAACAAAAACATTTAAATACGAAACACAAAAAAAATAATAAAAAATAATTATAAATTACGGTAAAAAAGATGAAAAATAAACAAACACATAAAAATTCGAAAACATAAAAAAAAGATACCAACATAAGTAAACAAAGTAATAAGTCTTTGCAATAGAAACCACATAAAAATCATAACGAACATGAATTTAATAAAGCGAATATTATTAGCATTCGAGCTAAAATACAACCACAAAAATAAACAAAAAAATAACATCTGAGATCTTGCAATCCGAAAAAAAAATGAATTCAGACTCCTAAAACAATAAATAATGTTGCTTTATAGAACATGTGATAACAAAAAAAAAGACAACCTACATACAAATCTAAACATAAACAACAAAACATAGAAAAACTAATTTGGCATATTGTACTGAATGCTACATAGCGTTTTGCATCAAAATTATAAAAAACACATAAACTCATCATAACTAATATTAAACTTGATCATCCGATTAATGGATAAAAATAAGCGAATCAAAAATCAAAACATCAGAAAACAAAACTAACTAAAATAATTCCACAAACAACCAAGGTTGCTGCATGGATTAAAGCAGAAACAGGAATTGGACCTTCCATTGCATCTGGTAATCAAATATGAAGACCGAACTGTGTAGACTTAGTAAATGCACATATAATTAATAAAAATATCATAAATCAAGAGAAGTAATAATCAACACAAAAAAATGAAATATAATGGAAAGTTAAGGTACTGAATCCGGTACTAAGACTTACTGTGATAAATGATAATAGAAGAAGCACATCTCCTATTTTACTGATAAAAAATGCCTTAAAACCAAATTTTAGCGCATAAAATCGGAATCAAAAATAAGATATTAAAAAGAAAGAAAAAAGACCCAGTAATTCTCAACCACAATAGGCCGTTAGAAAATCAAATGATAATATAAAAAAATTCATACATAATACAAACCATCAAAATATATTAAAAAATCTATTTAACATTATATCGAAATACATGTAATAGAAAGCGTAAAATAAGATAAAACAAAATACAATGTCAATTAAAAATAAAATAAATAAATAAAAACCATTGCAAAAGAAAGTAAAACTTATGTTAAAACTATCTAACATTAAAATAAGACAAAAATCATAAAATGTGTATCCATATAAACAAACAGGTAAAATGAAAAAAGAAAATAAAATAATTAATAACGTAAAAACAGATAACATAATAGACAGTCAAAAACTTAAAATATGCCTACCCAAAAAAAATGTTCCAAACGTGAATCCAAATATAAAAAATAAAATAAAAAAAAATAAAAACATTTTACAACACAAACTAAAACTCGCGTAATTCTTCTCCGGGTTCTCCCCCCAACTCCCCCCCAAATGCCCCCCTCAAACTCTCTTTCAACCCGAGCCCCCGCGTTCCGGAACTAGGCTCGTGGACTCTTCCTCCCAAACGAAACCCACTCAAACTTCCGCCTTTTAAAAAAATGAGCAAAAGGAGCTTTTTTGGTGAATTTATTTGTTGTTTAGGCTTTTAGGGCAGAGTTTCGGGGGGCAGGGGAGTTTAAGTTAATTCACGGAATTAATCCGGTAAGGAGTTTTTTTGAGAGAAATTTTTACGATTTTTTATGGATTTTTAAAGTCGGGGAAAAGAGGTTTTTTTGGTGGGTGATATTTTTAGGTTGGGGAGGGACCAGAATTTGGGATGATTTTAAGGTTTGGTTGGGTAATTAGGTTACTTTGCGTAGATAAATAACTAAAATAATAAATAAATCAAATAAAATAATGACATTGTCATACTGGCGGTAATAAAATATAAATATATATCATTTATTGATAAATCTAATCTTAGATATTTATCGAGTCAGATGAATGAATAAAAACTAAGACACATATATATATAGATAGATGAAACAAAAATAGATAACACTATAATATAAAAACATAATATATAAATAAAAGATAAGGATATAAGACCATATAAAACAAATATATCTATATAAAATAATAACATAAAAGGAAAATCAATATTATATAAAAATATACCTAAAAACAAAGAACTTCAAATACTTATACCAAAAAAAGATACCATCATTAAAAATATTCTGACACCATAGTTGTCGTACATATAGCCTACCATTATAAACATAAAAGAAGAACTTACTATATGCGACAAATTACAGAAATATAACAAACCTATAAATAATAAATCATTATGCCATAATAATATTAAACCAATACCAGTGTGTATTACAGATCAATTAGCTATTATTTTCTTATAATCTGATAAAAATAATAATGATAATGATAAGAAAGTTAGACCAAGCATTACAATACTATCAATAAAACCTAAAAATCATATTGATATTTGAAGGAAACTTAAAAATAAAAATTTAAACACTCCAAAAAATCCTATTTTTAGAACTACACTAGCTAAAAGCACACTCATTTCTGTGTTTACTTCGACATGCATTTCAGGTAATCACACATGAAAAGGCCATATTGGATATTTAATAGCAAACATTATAAACAATAAAATTCATATATAAATAGATAGATATAAACTATCGAAAAAACATATATCAGTGAAAGATTGTAAATTTAATGTATTGAAATGGAAAATTATTATTATGCATATCATTATACACATTATTGAACTTAATGAACTGAAAATAATCAAATAAAATATTGCGAATATGAATCGATTATTAAAATTAAAAAACAAACTAACAAAACAAATTGGGAAAAAAAGACTTTCAAATAAAATCATAAAAGTGACAAAATCATCTATTAATATGATTAAAACTACATCTAAGTAAATAAACATATATGTGGATAAAACAAAAAATAATTTATTATAAGACACTAATTTACGAGATAACAAAAATATAAGGAAATAAACAATTAAACCCATGAAAAAAATAAATCATAAATTTATGAAATTTAAATATACATTTATATAAACATTATAAATTTCAATTGCTAAACAAAGACTATAATTTACATAAATAAATAATAATATTATAAATAAAAGAATGAAATTTAATATTATTAATATGAGTTTAAACATTTAATTTAAATACATTATATTTAATTATCTTAATTTAATTTTATTTTTATATTTTGACTGCGACGCGTTTGTCGAACATTAAAATTGAACATACATTTTAAATATTAGTTAAAATGTACAAGGGTGAGAGAATTTGGGGATAGGGAGTGGGGTTTTTGGTGGGGAGAGAAGGGTTTGGGGAAAAGGAAAAGAGGATCCGATTAAGGTTGGGGAGGTTTTTGTTGGTAGTGGTTGGGAAAGAGAGATTGAGGTGGGGGGTTTTTGGGGGTGAAGGAGGGGAGGGATTTTTGGGGTTTAAGCGGAAAGATTTGTGGTTTTGTTTGGTAATAAATTTAAATATGCTTCTTTTTCAAAAATGTTTTGACTTTGTTTGGTTTGTATGAGTGTTTCGCATAAAATGATTGGTTTGTGTTATCTTTTAGTTGCTATTTTGTGTGGATTTGTTGGCTATGTTTACTCACTTTTTATTAGATTAGAACTATCTGTTATTGGTTGCGGTGTTTTGTTTGGTGACTATCAATTTTATAATGTTCTTATAACTTCACATGGACTGATAATGATTTTTGCTTTTATCATGCCGGTTATGATGGGAGGATTAGCGAATTATTTTATTCCTGTGATGTCTGGATTTCCTGATATGGTGTTTCCTAGATTGAATAATATGAGCTTTTGGATGTTTATGGCGGGATTTGTTATGCTTGTTAGTGGATTTTTGACAGAAGAAGGATTTGGTGTAGGTTGAACTATGTACCCTACTCTTATATGTGTTGACTTTCATTCTAGTTTAGCCTGTGACTTTCTTGTGTTTTCTGTTCATTTGCTAGGTGTTTCTAGTATTTTAAACTCTATAAATTTATTGGGCACAGTGTTCTGTTGTCGACGAAAATTTTTTAGTTTTTTATCGTTTTCCCTCTTTGTCTGGGGTTCGTTAATTACTGCTATCTTACTAATTGTAACATTACCAGTTCTTGCTGGAGGTGTCACTTTAGTTATTTTAGATCGTAATTTCAATACTTCATTCTATGACGTTGTTGGTGGAGGTGACTTAGTCTTATTTCAACACTTATTTTGATTTTTTGGTCACCCTGAGGTTTATATTATTATATTACCTGTCTTTGGATTAATATCGACTTTAGTTGAAATTGTTAGTTTTAGATGTGTTTTTAGCGCTGTTGCTATGATTTACTCTATGCTTTTGATAGCAATTTTAGGTTTTTTCGTTTGAGCACATCATATGTTTGTTGTTGGTATGGATGTTGATACAAGAGCTTATTTTGGTAGTGTGACTGTACTTATTGGTTTACCTACTTGCATTAAATTATTTAATTGGATTTATAGCTTTCTTTACACAGATGTTATTATTACATTCGAAGTATATTTTGTATTCATGTTCATTTTCATGTTTTTAATTGGTGGTGTGACTGGATTATTTTTATCTAATGTTGGTATTGACATCATGCTACATGACACATACTTTGTAGTTGCTCACTTTCATTATGTTCTTTCACTTGGTGCTGTTGTTGGTTTTTTTGCTGGTTTCATTCATTTTTGTGCTAAATGGCTACCAATTGAAATGTATTTATTCTGAATGTTTTATTTTATTTGCACTTTATTTATTGGATCGAACATGTTATTTTTTCCAATGCATAGCCTTGGTATGTATGCTTTTCCTCGTAGAATAACTGATTATCCTGTGACATTTTTATTTTGAAGTTCCTTTATGTTATATGGTATGCTACTACTTGCTACACTTGTTTTATTCATTTGCGCTCTTTTTTGTGTACTACTATTTTGAGACTATTGTCTTTTCTTTGTTAGTCTATTTGTGTTCAGTGTTTATTGCTTTTTTTATTTCTCTGTATGAATACCTTGTGTTATGGTACTATACTTATTATTAGTAGATTTCGCACACATTGTATTAGATTACTTATTTATTCTATTATGTTTTTGCTTTGTTTTTTTCATCTACTTCTGACAATCATTATATTTATTTTTTTACATATAAACTGATAATAACTGAGTAACACAAAAGCTATTGTATTGATTAAAAAAGGCTGTATGGTTATGGACATCGTAACATATTAAAGAATTAAACATATCAAAAAATAAATTTAGAAATAAAAAATCTTTTAAGAAAAAACCGAAAAAACATATAATAAATAATATTAACAGAAATATAAATACAAAGAAAACATCAAAATACATAAATTTAAAAAAAATTAAGACACTTGGTGTTAGAACATAACAACTTCGACTATAAGTAATATAAAACCAAAAAAAATAAAACGAAAAAAAAATTGTCATTCCATAACTTAAAAAAACGAAACCAAAAAATAAACTTAATACAAAGTATAACAATAAAAAAACAAAATTCAATACAAATATAAAACAGAAAAATCCTGCAATAAAATTGAAAATAAATCCGAAAAATATTAATAAAAAACAAATAAAATCTATATACGTTATATCACACATTAAAAAAGAAAAATATAAATCAAAATTAAAAAATAAAAAATCGTATATTATGATAAAAAGACAGCGGATTACAAAAAAAACAAAACAAAATAAAAAACAAACTACGAAATAAAATAAGCAAAATAAATAAGTACAAAAAATAACATTAAATGAATACGTAATACCAAAAAAATTATGCATACTACAGGAGAATGATATAAAATCCGAAAATATATAAAAAGAAATAAAAGTAAAAAACTCAAGAAAATAAATAATATGACTTATACCAAATGAAAAAAAAAAACATATAAACTGGTATAATATATATATCAAATATATAAAATATCCTGTATAAAAATTAGCGAGTGCGAAATTACCAAAAAAAGTAATAAATAAAATAACAAATACAAAGCTAAAAAAAATTCTTAAAAAGAAACCAATTACAAACACAAATATAAATGTGATGCATACTACAAAGTCAAATACAAAATCATACAAAATAAAGTCTAAATCGAATCATCATAATATAAAATCATAGCTTCTAACACATAATAAATCAAATACACGACTCAGTCCTTCTTTCCCCTTATATATTAAAGATTATATACCTCTATATAAAACAAATGACAATAGGCATAAATCCATGTAAAACACCGCATAATTCACTACATTGACCGTATACGGTGGCATTATTAGATGAAAACATAATTACTTCATTACATCGTCCAGGTTCTCTACTTTAATTCCTAAGCTTGGCACTGCAAAAGAATGGATAACATCCACTGCAGATAATCAAAGTTTATAAATTACTAAACTTAATAAAGTTAAAACATGATTACATTGTAAAAGACGTAAATCACCTACCATATAATCACTTTCTAAAATCAAATTACTAAAAATAGTGGTTTCACCAAATATAAAATAAACTCAATATCATTGAAATCCAACTACTTTACATAAATCAAAACTAACAAAATTTAAACAGCCGAAATATAATAATAGACATAAACGCAATAATAGACATAAAACAAACATGCCACCGATTGTAAACCAGTAAGCATCTAGAAATTTTGAAGCTGTAAAATCCCATGTACAATATATATTATTGATTTTTGAAACAAATAAAAAAGATGAAAAATACAAAGCACAAATTCAAATACAAACAAAGCATACAAAAGATAATAAAACAATTACAGCATCCATTAAAAAAATCATTCAAAAAGATAAAATAAAAGCCATTTTTATGCTATTAAATTTAGACTTATGTGTTATTTTTGTGATTGATATACTTGTTATCTTAATCCTGACTGGTTATGTGAGTTTGTGTGAACGGAGAATACTTGCTATTGTTCAGCTACGTATTGGACCTGCATTGTGTCTTTTTGGTATTTTAACTCCAATTACTGATGGTGTTAAATTATTTCTTAAATTTGTGATTTTTGTAATAAGTTTTGATATTTTTTATTTAATTGGGGCGATGTTTATTGTTGCGTTTTGTATGTTTATTGCCTGATTTTTTTTCCCCATTGGTTTTATTATTTTATTAGACTGTGGATTTACCGTGCTAATTATGCTTGCTATACATGTATTTTCTAATTTATTTAGTACCTTTCTAGTTGGTATGTTATTATTTTCTAGCTGTTTTGTTTATCTATCAGCTATGAGATCATTATTTTTTAGCATCATTTCAGAAAGTTTGATGATGATCTTATATTTAAGTTTATATCTATTAGATTATTTTAGTTTTTTCGGTGTTAAAGATATTTGTGTTGGACAATTATACATTAATAATTTTTATTTAGGGGGAGTCTTGTTTGCAGGCATATTTTGAGTGGCTCTGCTTTTAGATGGAATGAAATTACCTTTCGATTATATGGAATGTGAAAGTGAATTAGTTGCTGGTGTTATTACTGAACTATCTGGTATCTTTTTTGTAATATACTCTGTTATGGAGATTAGTCATACTTTGTTAAGTACATTATTATTAGCAGGCATGTGCTTTGGAGGACTATTTGTTTGCTTTAAAGCTATAGTACTGTTAGTTTTTGCATTTTTTTGACCTAGAGTTGTTGGATATAGAATGAAAATTACCTCTGCGCAAAGTTTCATACTAATGTTTCTAGTTGTAATCGGATTTATTTTATTTAATTGATTGGCTATAACTAAAATAATTGCTGTTCTATTTTAATTAAAACTTATTTTTTTAACACACCCACTAATAAAAACGCTATTCTTCGCCCTTCTGCCCAAAAACCCCCCTCCCCTCCTCCCTCCCAAAATCCCCCTGTCTCCCAAAACCTCTCCATGTTTTTATATATAATCCATTTATTTTTATTTTTATTTTTATATAGCTTTATTCTCTTATGTGACTATACAACATTATTATATTTATCTTTTGATTTAATTTGATTGACTTTAATTAATATCTTAGTCTTAACTGTGTTAGATTCTTACATTTGCTTTATATTTATGGCACTATTTCTATTTTGCTTCGTTTTATTGTTTTCATTCCTGACTTTTGACACTAGATTTATATTTATGGTTATTATTTTACAATATATCGTGATTTTTGCTTTTTTATATGTAATTCATATTGTATATGTTTCTGTTCTATTTGAAATATTTAGTCTTTTACTTTTTCTTTTACTTATCTCAAGTAGATTTGGGTATAAAATTTTGGTGCTATGGTATTATTATATGATTAATTTAATAGGATTTATTTTGATTTTTGTTCTTCTTTATTTTATGGTTTTGAACTATTGCTACTATTTGTGTGATTTTTGTTTTCTTATTTTTGATGAAGAATGGATGGGGGTGTTATGTTTGTTTTTTATTGTTTTAATATTACTAAAATTATATGTGGCTATTCTTATTCTATTTATGGAACAATTGTATATAAGGTTAGGAGTATTTGTTTTCATTTATATGTTGACATTTTATATTCTATTTTGTTTTATTCTGGTTATGATGCTGATATGCTTTGTTTATTTTTACGTTATTTTTATAAAATTAGTTATTTTACAGTGTTGCACATGTGTACTCGTTGGGCTTAATAGTTTTGCAATAGTATCTTTGCTATTTGTTTTAAGTGTTAATAACTTCAGTTTTTTATTTTTGGTTTTTGTGTCAACTAAAAATTATATATTTTATATGTATTTAAATTTTCATTTTATTTATAGCTGTAGCCTTGTTATTTTAATAATTTTATACTACTTTTTTATTGTATACAATATGTTTGACTTCAAATATAACGAAAATTATTTTCTTATTAACTTTATTTTTTTTAGTTTCTTTAATAATTTAATTGTGAGCACATTATTGGCTTGCTTATTCTTGTGTATTGGTGCCATACCTATTGTATTTGGGTTTTTCTTAAAAGTATTTTGTTTACTATTACATCTAAGTTACTTAGGTATTTGTGTGATATTTTTTTCAGTGGTTTGATTAACTATAATATATATTTTTTACTTTAGACTTATTGTAAATATCTTTATTTTTTCTTATCAATTTTTAGGATTTTGAGTTGTTCGATTACATTTATACTCTTGCTTAAATTTAGCATTTGTTCTTTGCTTTTGCATATTTATTCTTTTTTTTGACATTATTAACTTATTTGATTTGATTTTATAAAATAATTTAATGAAATGATAAATACAATATGAAGTCCATTATTAATTGATAAATCATAGTACAGAATATAAAAATCTGTAACAATGCTGAAAACATATCTAAAGCATATAAAAACAAATAAAAAATAATACAAAATATAAATGCAATAGAAAAAATTAAAAATAATATAAAATCACACACTAAAAAATACATAAAAAAAACAATAAAAAAATAAACAAAGTCACAAAACATCAACATTAAAAAGTGAGATGAAAATAAATTACAAAACATTCGTAAAAAAGTAGATACTGATCGACATAATAAAGAAAAACATTCTAAAATACATAATAAAAAACGAAGAAAAAAAACATCCATAGACGAATCACCTACTAATAAACTACTAAACAAAATAAAATCAAGCAAAAAACAAAAACAAAAAATAAACGCTACATAGTACATAAAAGCAATACAAAATAATATATATATATTTAAATAAGATATACAATAATAAACTATCAAGCTATAAAAATTAAACAACAAGAATCATACACATAATAAAAAACATAAACCTACAAACAGATTAAAATCGAATAATACAAACATACAAAAATCTGCTGCATAAACGTATAAACAATTAAAATAAATAATAAATACACAATTCGATCACAAACTCTCCCTTCCGCCTTTCCCCTTTTAAATAAAATTAAAATTAAAAATAATTAATATTTGATTAATTTAATTTAACCTAATCTAATCTACATACAATTAACATAAATAATAATAATACTCAAAACTGTAACTCCATTCAGATAGGATAAGCGAGTATGACATAAAGGGCTAAAAAACCACTCATAAATATACTATAAAATAAAATTAAAGAATATGTCAATCATAACATTGAACTACGACAATAAACAAATCATAAAATACAATTTAATATAAACAAAAATAAAGCGAATAATAATATTACCATCAATAACAAACCCATAAATTTATCTGGGACGGCTTTTAAAAAACCAAATAAATATAAAAAAAACCATTCAGGTAGGATTTTATCGCTTGTTTTTAATGTATCTACAATAACTCAAGATTCTTCATGAAAAACAAAATACCAATTAATAAAAATAAAATACATTACACAAAATAAAATAGAAAATGCTAAAAACATATCACGTAAATAGAATCACATACAAAAACATAGACGCTCACAATAAAATGCAAATCGATCACAAAAACCATCAGAACTCATGAAATAATGCAAACAAAATAAATGCATAAAAATAACCAAAATTAATAGAAAAGGCATTAAAATATGTAATACATGTAATTTTAATAAAGTAAAATCATTTATAAATTCACTACCTCATATCCAATAACATAACCAAGTTCCGATAATTGGCACAGTAGCTAAAATATTACTAAATACAGTCAGACCTCAATATGACATCATAGTACATGGCAATACATAACCGACGAAAGCTATAACAATTATAAAAATTAATATAATAAATCCCACTATTCACACTAAAATATGAGTATCAAATAATATAATTAATACAATACATTTAAATATATGGACGTATAATAAAAAATATAATAATGAAGTAAAAACAATATGCACACTACGGATAACAAAACCTAAATCAAAATCTCATAAAAAAATTACAAAATACCAATTAGAACAAATAAAACAACTAAAAAATAATCAAGCTAAGCAGGCACCACAACATATTTGGATTGCAATAAAAAAACCTAAACTAAAACCAACACCATAGATACGTAATAAACAACCTGAGGTTAAAAGACCCTTTCTTTTTTCTCCGCTTATACACTACTTGAAAATGAGATACTTTATTTTATTCTTTCCACAACACTACACCTTTTTTCTCACCCCTCCTTCTCCCTCCCCTCTCTCTCGCCCCCCTCCTGTCTCCCCTCCCGAGTTCCTCCTTTCGCCCTCCCCCTCCTGAGTTGCCTCAATCCTGCCCCCCCAAAATCTGTCTCCGCTTCTCCCTGGATTCCTCCCTTCCCCCTCCCCCCTCTCCCCTTTCCCCCTCTATTGTTTTTCCTTCTCTTCCTCCCTTCCTTCCCCTGGTCCAAAAGCCTCCCTTCTCCCCCAAGTTGTTCTACAAGTTCCTTCTCTCTCTAAAGTCCGTTGTCTCTCCCGCTCC
>JASAOC010001874.1:0-16552 GCA_030849835.1 Herpetomonas samuelpessoai
CGAAGATGGAGGCGATGATCTGGACGGAGCAGGTGATCATGAACGTGACGCGGTAGCTGCGCTTGGAGAAGATGTAGTTGAAGCCGAGCGTACCGATCATACCAGCGACGTTGCCGATGATGCCACCAACCGTCTTGTAGAAGGTGAAGGTGAAGTGAGGGGCGTCGGGGAGACACTCAGGTGTCGCCATGAAGAAGCTGTCCATAGGACCGATGGTGAGGTAGCAGGCCATGTGAAGGTACCCAAAGACGTTGGCCTTGGCAATGGCCATAGGCAGGGCCCAGAAGGAGAGACCGCAGCACAGGGAAGACACGCAGGCGCAGACGACAATGATGGCAACGCGGGGTGCGAGGATGTTGCTGACCATCATGGCGAGCACGGAGAGGGTCATGATACCGCAGTACACAAACACCTTCCAGTCGCGGGTCATGACCTCCTTGTTCACCTCGAAGAGGCCGCAGCAGCAGCGCGTGGGCTGCGCCACGTTGGCGGCGGCCTCCTCAGCCATGGCATCGTGGTCAATGGCGACGAGCTGGCCGTTGGCGTCGTGGTGGTGGGTGAGGTCGTCGACGAGGGCGTGCTGGTGGTGGACGTGGACGTCATCGTTGCTGTTCTCGGGGTGGTAGTTCTTGTTCTCGCCAACCACCAGACCCTCCTGTGGGGCGCCGGACTCGGAGTTGCTGTCGCTTGTGTAGCCGGCTTCGGCACGCTCGCGCTCGAGCAGGCGCTGGTGCTCCTTGACGCTGTCGAGGTAGTTGTTCCTGGCGTCCTCGGCACGCTCGACGCGGTTGGTCTTTTCGCCGTACCAGTTGAAGATGGGGAAGATGACGGTGACGAGCTGCAGGCCGGCGGCGATGAAGACGCAGACGTGCTGGAGTCCCATGTCGGACAGCGGACCGCTGAGGGCGGAGGCGACAATGTAACCGGTGAGGATAAGGAGCCAGATCCAGGTCACGAGAGCGGAACCTGCTTGCGGGATCTTGCGCATGAGGCGGCTGTAGTGACCCTCAGCGAGAATATCGAAGTTGGCCTTGAAGAAGGACGTGAGGAAGATGAAGGCACCACCAATGTCGACGGACGAGGGCTTGGCAGGGAGAACACCAAGGGCCAGGGCAAACACACCTCCGAGGACGGCAGAGCCGGCGATGTACCAGCGCTTGGTGTAACCACAGAGGGCGAAACCATCGCTGAACATGGCAGTGAATGCCTTGATGGACCAGCCCATGGATGCCATCGGCGTGAGACGCTGATAGCGAGTCGCATCAGCACCGAAGCGCGTGACCAGCATGGCGAACATGGTTGCCTTGATGAGCTGATCGGCGACGCCTTTCACCATGAAGTAGGTGACACCGAGACTGAGGGTTGTCTTGGGTCCGTAGGCGGCCGAGGCCTTGCCAAAGACGGGCACCTTGCGCATCCAGCCGCACTTCTCAAAGAGGGCCTTGGCATTCGGGTCGAGGGGGAAGCCCTCGTCCTGCTCCGAGGCGCTGAAGATGGGATCGGCGGTGGGTGTGTTGTCGTCGTAGTCGGGCCCCATCTGCGGGACGCGGTACTGCGCGGCGTCGGGCAGTGCGGCGGGGGCGGTCATTGTTGGCGTGACGTGTGGAAAGGAGGAAGAAAGAGGCGAAGTGACGTGTCAGAAGCAGAGAGTAGCGAGTGATATCGCGAGGTGACAGAATCGACAGACACGAAAGGCGTGGAAAGACAGGAAAGAAAGTAAGAAGAAGGAATCTTCGGTTGTGGAATGGTTCCCTTGGAAGAGAGGTGAAGATGATCTTCTCGCTTTTTTTGTTTTTGTCTCGTTGGCAACACGCGAGTGGCCTGAGGATGTGGTAGAAAAGGAGGAGTGATATTTATGCTTTTAGGGGAGGACGGGAGTTGTTAGGAGAGAAGAAGAAAGAAAGAAAGAACTCCTTTTTTTCTTTTGCGTTTGTGACGTGTGTGTGTGTGTGTGTGTGTGTGTGTGTGTGTGAGTGTACGCACGAGTAGGAGGTCGCCGAATGGGAGACAGACAGGTGGTGTCGTCGTACACAGGTGGGAAAGAATCGCAGCGGAGAGGTTTTGGGGAGGAGAGAAGGTGAAGTGCAAGGAAGAAGGACTTGCAGCAGGGACAAGAAGAGGTGACCGTGGCGCAAGGGACGTACGCGTGCACGCGGCGACCGTTCCCTTTCATGTGTGCATATGTCTTTGTTGTCGCTCATCCGATGCGTTCCTTTTTTTCCGGAAAAGGTTTGCGTATGACAGCCCCCGTTGCATCCCGTGACGAGGAACGCCTCGCAGGGGAAGAAGGGCAAAAAACAACAACAACAACAAACAACAACAACAACTGAGAGAGGTCGTCGTGTCGTTCTCGTTTGTTTCTCGCAGCGCTGCTGTGAAATTCATGGGTGTCTGTTGTGGGTGTGATTGAGGGTGCAAGGAGAAGGTGGTGGTGGTGAGGGAAGAGGTGCTGCAACATAATTATATAGTAGTAACATAGTAATCAAATCAATAAACGAAAAGGACACACACATAATCACTGGTAATCGCAGGAGCAAGATGAGGAAGGAAGAGATTTGAAAAGAAAATTTGTCTCAGCGATGAAGCACGTACGTATGTAGAAAGAAACGAGGGCGCCGCTGCTGCTTGTCTTCACAATCGCGCACGCGCTCCGTCTACATGTGAAGGCATTGCTAGGAAAGCGTTGACGGTGACCAGCACATCGACAACATTGGTCAACGACGTTGCATGTTTGCAGTTGTGTGTGGGTGTGTGTGTGTGTGTGCATATGGGTAGTGGCTCATGTGTTGTGAGGAAGAACGATGTAAAGGGAAGAGAGAAAGAGGGTGGGTTGCGGAGACGAGTGAAAGAGAAGTGCATCACATGGGCGAAAAGAAGGAACGAAAGAATAAAAATGAAAGTAGGGAAATGAGGGACACAGAGAGATAGATAGAGAGAGAGAGAGAGAAGAGTAAATAACATACAAAAGAAGTAGAGACAGAATGCCAGGGCGACAACAAGCAACGACATTTCATGTTTGCTTTCCTGTATGTGTGTGTGTGTTTTCAACAAAGGATAAAGAATGGAATCACTGACAGCAACCAACCCTTAGCAGCACGTAGAACGAAACGTGTGCTAACGGTGATTTAACAAATGTACCAGTGAGGCTTTGCGCGAGAGCAAACGAAAGGAATCAGTGAAGGACAATGAGGAGATGCGGTGGAGAGCATTCTCGAAAGAAACATAAGAGGAAATGGAAACACACACACACACAACAACAACAAAAAGACAACAACACCGACAGAGAGCGGGATGACAACGGAACGACATCCATGGGTAGTTCCTCTCCGACGTTCTCTTTTCTACTTCTTCTTGTTCATTGCATGTCGAGCATGGCTCACCTTGGCTTTTCACGATGAAGACCACAACTCCACATGAAGAAGAGAGGAAGGAGAGGAAAGAAAAAGGAAATAGACTCTACGGTCTACCACCCCTCGCCATCGCACGCTGTCGATCCCCTACCCGCAGCGCATCCCAGTTGGGTGAGTGCACCCACGCCACGTCGCGCAGGTCGTAGTCAAACGCCTGGGCCACCGTAGGCTTGGGCAGCGGGCGCAGCGGCGGCCCAAAGATATTCGGCTGCGGGAACAGCACGTTGCTGCCAGGCATTTTATTCCGCAGCGCGGTGTTCTTGCGGAAACGTGGGTTCGCGGCGTGAAGGGCTTCGTTGGCACCGGGGCCGAGCATCACCGCGGACCGCGCCATGGGCTGCTGGGTGGACTGGGATGAGAGAGAAAGGCTGGTGTTCATGGCCTGTGGTGGCGCAGAGTGGTACTCACGGGGGTACGGACGGCCGTGCGGCACGGCTCCCACCGCACCAGGGCTTGTCGCCTGCCCAGCTGCTGCCGCTGCCGCTGCTACCGCGGCATTCTGGGCCCATAAGTTTTGCTGGCGAAGGTGCGGGGGTCGCTGAGGGCGTTGATGCGGGGGTGCCGGGTATCGCGGGGCGTCGCCCGGCCGGCGCTGGTGCTGCGCATGGTAGCCGACGCTAGGCAGGGCCATCGCGTTGTCGTAACCCGGTCCCGTCGGCATCACCGAGCTACGGTTGTCCCCATCATTGGGGTAGGGATCCTCCTCCCCCTCCTCCTCGCTCGTCATGGGTGCCGCCTGCGCGTAATCGGCAGCCTCATCGTCGGTGTCGCTCCCTTGCAGGCTGTTGTCGAGGCTGACGTTGTCGTCCCAGAGCGCGCTCATGGTCAGCGGCAGCACATCGTCCATCTCTGTGGAGGAGCAGCCGTCGCCACCGTCGTAGGTGCCCGACTCGTACCCCGAGTCGTCCCTGGCGCCTCCTTCCACCGGCGGCCGGTGCTGCGGGTGCGAGTGCGCCACCTCGCCGTAGTCCCCGAGCGGTTCTTTGGTTTCCTTGGGTTTCTTTCGCCGCGTCGCCGGCAGCGCGCTGAACACTGCCAGCGTGCCGTCGGTCAGCGTCGCTGGGTCGAAGCCGGCCCGGACCTTGCTGCGGCCCTCGCGGATGCGTGTTTGCTGTGCCTCCGCCAGCCGCTGACCGAACTCGCGCACCTTGTTCCACTTGCTCGGCGCGAGTCGGTTGAGGCGCCGCAGGGTGCCCACGTCCGTGTCGGACGCGGCGCCGTCGCCGCCGTCGTTGTCGACGGGTTTCTGGTCTCCTTCGTTGCCGTCGGTCAGCGCGGCAGAGATCTTGCGACGGATCAAACCCGCCTGCTTCTCGGCCACGTTCGCGACCTCGGTCCACCGTGCGACGGCGGCGGCCTTGATGTTGTCCTCGTGCGCGCTGCTGCTCTTCTTCCGGAGCGAGCTGCCCACGGCGGGCCTCTGCGCGTCTCGGTTGGCGCTGTTGGCTTTTTTTTGCATTTCCCACCGTGCGGTGAGTGAGCTGCGAGAGCGACTCCGCGTCGAGGAAGAGTTGCGCGAAGGCGTCTTGCGGTTGGCTTCATTCTGCTGCTGTGTGGTTGCTGTGTTTGTGTTTGTGTTTGTGTTGGACGGACGGTTTAGACGGGTCGCGGCGAGGGCGGTGCCCGCGTTCATGTCAAGGTCCGCTCCCCAGTCCCCAAACGGCCCAAAGATGCCGCTCAGCCCTCCCGACGACACCGCGCCGCCGGCATCGCCGCTACCCCATCCGTTCGCCGTGGAGGCCGGCGCCGCGGTGGCGGTGGGAGGTGGGGGCGACAGCGGGGCTGTGACGATGTGATCCAAGGCACTAGGACCCGCGTCCTTAGAAGACGCGGCCGTCCCGGGTGCCAGGGTGGGAAGGCCATTCCCCGCGGCCGTCGTGTCCGCCCCTGTGGCCGGGCGCGAGAACACTGAAAACGGGGAGGAGAATCCATCGATGCCCATGTCGTACTCATCAATGAGGGCGCCCATGGCATTTGACGCTGTGGCCGTGACGGTGCTGTACTGCGTCGGGGGTGCTGATGCTGGTGGTGGGGGTGGGGGCAGCGCTGGGCTTGCAGGGGCGGACGGCTCCACCTCCTGGCTGGGCCGCATCTCGCGCCGGGTGACAGGCTTCCGCGCGAGGACCGAGAAGGGAGACGCGAAAGGGTCGCTATCCTCCTTGGACAGTCGCCGCTGGCCATTGGTGTTTGTCTGCCATGGTTTCTTGTTCGTTGCGTTGGGGCGGCCATCGATGGGAGGGAGGACCGTGTTGACAGGGTTGGCGCTTGCAGCGTCCGTGACGGGTGCGGGGGGAGTGGCGTCGTAGGAGACGGTTGCGCGATTTAATTCGGTCCCCATGCCGTACATACCGCTGTTGCTGCCGCCACCCAAACTGCTGCCCATGCCATACCCAGACAGACCCGTGCCCGAGTACGCGCTGTAATGGCCATTGCTGTGGTCTGCATGACTGCCAGAATCGGTGATGTCGCGGCGACGGTTGGTGGTCGCGCTCGGGGCCGTGATGCCGCCGCCCGCTCCTGCCATCTGGTTCCGCGGCGGGTTTGTGGCGGTGCTGGGAAGCGCGTACTCACGTTGGGCGACGGAGGGGGACGGCGCTCTTGCATTGTTCGTTGCCCGTGTGTTCGTGCCCTGCCGTCCAAAACTAGCATTCGTTCGCGTGCTTCGACCGCCCTGTGTAAACACGCTGTGCGGGGGTGGTGCGCTGTCCCCGCTTGTGGGGTCCAACTCGCCGGCCACAGCTTTGCGCAGGAACTTGAAGACGCCAGCCATCGAAGTGATAAGTACTTCTATATGTGTATTGACGGGAAGAAAGAGAGAGAGAGAGATACTATAAAAGGGTAACGATGAAAGAAATGCGACGCGAAACAAAAACAACAACTACGAAAAAAAAAAAGATCAAAAAGAAAAGCAGCGACTACGAACGACACACACACGCGGAAGAGGAGAGAAAGAAAAAGGCAACGACACACAAAAGTTGAAAGGGAAGGAATTTGCAAAAAAAGAAAAAGAAAAAGAAGAAGTGTAAAGTAACGCAGTTTGATAGGAAACACGCGAGTCAACAAAGAAGCAGACACTGGACCAGCAATGGAATGTGTGTATCCTTCTGAGCGAGATAGGGAGAGAGAGAGAGAGAGGGAGGAAGGGCGGGGACAGAACGATATGACGACAACGTTGACGATGAGGTATCGAGCAGCCCGTCGTCGTGAATGGTGATGGTGGTGATTTTAAAAAGAAGGGCAAAGGGGTCGAGGGAAATATATAAAAAAAAGGAAAACGAAAAGAAAAAAAATAGATGGCGGGTCCCACACGGATGATAGATAGCGGACTCAAGAAAGAGAGGTAGAACGAGAGGGGGTAACGGGGGAAAAGAAAAGAAATAACAATAGAAAAGGTGTACACACACAGGCCCCAGAGAAAGTTGAAGAAGGGGAATGACACACGCAAAGTCGATACAGTAGAGCTCGTTCTTTTATTCTCCCTGACACACGCTTCCGCTGCCACAGATACGTGAAACGATACAATAAACTGTGGCTGCGTGCTCACACAGTGTGTGTGTGTGTGTGTGTGTGTGTGTGTGTGTGTGTGTGTATAAGTGTTCCTTGACGTCTACTAAAATCAGATAGGAACCAGGGAAGAGGAGCCCCTTCTTAGAGGCGACGTGGTGTGTCGGAGTAGGGGGGTGGGGTGAGGGGGAGAAGGAAGAAGGAAGTGATAGTCCAAGTTTTATGTAAAACGTATTGCGCTACCCTTTTTTTTTCTGGTTGTCCGCTTGACGACAAAAGAGCCAAAAAACAAACAGCAGCAACAACTAATTCGACTGGAGTGGGGTGGTGCCCGCAAGAAACGAGGTATCAAAGAAAAAACAACAACAACAAACAAACGCAAAGACAAGTGAAATACTGAACAGTGCACGGTATGGCTTCTCGTTCGTTCGTCGAAGTCAAAAAGAAGAAGAAAGAAAAGAAGGGAGCAAGAAATAAGGTTGAAAGGCCAGGGGGAAGTTCGATTCAAAACAACAACAACAATCGTTGTGAAAAGGAAGGAAGGCCAAAAGAAAAAGCGGATGGGAAATACCAATGCAACGTAGAGGAAATCTATGTAGAAGCAATCAGAGAGAGAGAGAGAAGAGCAATGCACAGAGAGTGTTGAGGCTATGTAAAAGAAAAACAATAAGGAACAAAAAAATTATATATGATGAAACTGAAACTGAAATGCCAAGGGCGGAGTGAAGGTGAACTTCTATCGCGATTGTCAAAGCAAAGGTCGAGGAATGAAGACTAGAGGAGCGAAGAGGGAGAGTTGTTGACGGTGGTGGTCGGCCTAGATGAGCGTCTCCATGTTTCATTTCGGCCTCTTCTTGTGGTGGACCACATACATGTCTAGGAGTGTGTGCATGTGGTGTGGTGTGGTGGGGAGGAGGACTGGGCAGCACAAAACACGAAGCGTATCAAGAATGCTGCTGCTGACGAAGTGCATTCGCCTTGGTGGGCAAAAATGATGCGCGCCTTCTCTGGGCATTCAGCCGTGAGTCCCATGGTCCTATCCCCCTCTCCCTCCTTCTGAGCCCCTCGTGCGTGAACAAGATTCGCTCTCCACACGCCACTTCATCCATAGGTCGTGGGAGGACGGGAAGGGTGCGAGGACTCTCTCTTATCTTATATTCCCCGGGTGATGATTTTTTTTTTTTGCTCTGCGTGGGCAGTGACAGGGGGAAGAAACGATTCATCGTTTTCCCCACAAAACACACACGCACGCAGAAAATAAAAATAAAAATAAAAATAAAAATAAAAATGAAAAGCAAAAGAGGAAATTGAACAGAAACAGATGAAACATATATATGCGAGTAGGGCCGCGTGTGAAAGAAATAAGTGAGTGAGTGAGTGAGTGCGGTGAGAGCCTCAGAGAGGCGACGTGACAGAGAAGGGTGTGCAACACACGCTGCCATGTCACAGCAAGGGAGGTACGCGTAGAAGAAGAAGATAGATGGGATGGAAGAGAGAGAGAGAGAGAGAGAGAGAGAAAGGAAAACGAATTGGCCAATCTCTCTTTTTTGCTTTCCGACAAAGGGAGAGGGTCAGGGAGAGATACGGCGACGAGAAAAAAAACAACAACACGGAGGTTCGAGTAAACGTGTTGGTCGTCATAAAAGACAGACACCCATACTCGTGAAGGATGTAGCAAGACGGGGGTTCAGAGAAAGCAGAAAAGGGTGGTGGAGTGCATCATGATAATGACGACAATGGCGGTATTGTGTAAGCAATGGAAATAACAAAAATAAATACATGAATAAATAAATAAATAAATAAATAAAAAACACGATGAGAGAAGGACATTTCATAAGGAAAACCTCCCACAGATAATATCTCATCGAGAACAAGAGAACAAGAAGACCTCGTGGTAGAAGTTGATATATTTTTTTGCCTTTGTTTTTGCTCAAGGCAAGCGGCGTGTGCATGGGGCGTCACATGTTGTTCTCACTTGTGGATGCTTCAAAAAAAAAAAAAAGGAAAAAGAAAAAGAAAAGAAATCGAAGCGATTGATGACGCTCCACTTCTATCCTCCGCCTCCTCCTTTCGTGGACGATGGCGCGTTGCAAAGGAACGTGCCGGGTACAAAGAAAGAGAGAGAGATGTGTGGTGTATGACGCAGCGTATAGCTCCTGGAAAAAAAAAAAAGAAAAACAACAACGGAGAATGAAGAAAGAACGAGAGGGTGTAAGAGCGGTGAACCGTCAATAAATAAGAAGAAGAAGAAGAAAAAAGAAAAAAAAGAAGAAGATCAGAGTGAACAGAAACGTTCATCCAGAGGATGCTCATGCGATAAATGAAGCAAGGTACGTGGGTTACAACAGTGAAAATCGGAGAAGAGGAGAACAAAAGAGGGAAAGATAAGGCTTCTCCGAAGCGAAGGAAATGGAAAAACAATTTTTTTTTTAAAAAATAAAGCGATATGTCGTGGAACGAGAATCATCCGAGAAGAAACAACAGGAACGAAACATATTTTTTTTAAAAAAAGACGAGGTCCACACACGGTCAAACGCTAAAAGAAAACGAATGTAAAGCACAGAGGAAAAAAAAAAAGGAGGCATTCACTGGATTCGTCACCGAGATCCACTTTTTGACTCACCCTTGTTTCCTTTTTTTTTTTTTTAAATAGGTATCATCGGTCCATGCATTTCTTCTTGATGCCCCACAGTTTCCCGTGTGCGCTAAATTAACAGCATTCGTGCGTGCACCCTCTTTTTTTTGTTTTTTTTGCAGAGGAGAAATCCAACGCATGAGAGAGAGAGAGAGCTACAATCGTTTTCCGTTGTCTCTCACACTCTCTCACACACACGCACGCCCTCCCTCCTCTCCCCTTTCGTCCTCTCCGTGAAAACGTGGATCGTGGGATGAGAAACGTGAAGGAAGAGGGGAGAGTGGGAAAAGCCATTCCATTGTGTCTGAAAGTTCTTTCTAACAGTCACGATAGCGATGCCGTCGATAAGGTCATTATGGCTGAGTTCTTTCCCATGAAGACTGTGTGTGTGTGTGGAGAGAGAAGGCGACCAGGGAAAGCGACGAACGAAGAAAAGCAAGACCGAAGAAACGTAAAAAGAAACAAACAATCAACAACAGCAAAAGGAAACGGGATATGAACTGTAGCGTGAAGCTTGTTAGAGCGAGAGACTTGTGGAAAAGCAAAAAAAAAAAGAAGAAGAGAAAGGAGGGTAAGGGGAGGTGAGAACAACAGACGGAGATTCAGAATGACGAAAGGACAAGGAAAATATATATATATATATTACAAGTCATTGGGTTCATTTATTCTTAGATGATTGAACTGGGAGGGGAAACGTTGTCGCAGGTCATGTAGACTGTGACTTATAGAAGCGGAAGCGGAGAGGAAGTCCTCTTGCTCTACTCACGGTGACCGGAGCTGGAACTGTTGCCTTTGCGACCGCGTCCGTCGGGGGTATAGGTGGCGCCCGTGGGAATATCGTTGTCGTCATCGCTGAGACGCTTGCCGCGCACGCCGTACGGATCCGCGGCGCCGTCGATGGGACCCTCGTCCATCTCCTCGTCGATGCCGAGGGCCTTCTTGGCGAGGTGACCCTCCAGGTCAATATCATCGCAGATGCGGCACGCGGGCACCAGCAGGGTGAGGGGAATGGCGAGGAGCGGGGTACAGATGGAGCCAATGAAGAGCAGCCATGGCAGGTTATCCTCGAAACCGGTGCAGGGAACGGAGAGAGAGTCCACTGGAAAATCCCACTCCATAATCGCAGAGGCGATCTGCGCGCTGGTGGACTGACCCAGGTTCGAGAAGCCGGCCATGAGGGCGTACACCACGGACTCGGAACCGCGGGGGCAGAGACGGGACAGCAGGATAACCATGGGCATCCAGTTCAGCATGTAGCAGACTTCGCCAATAATGGCGTCACCGCAGATGTACATGGCACGGTCCGGCATGCCAACGTCAATGTTCCACCGCTTCGAGATCACGATGTCAAAGAAGCCGGAGATGACGCGAATGACAGTGGTGGCGATGAAGGCAAGGCGGTAGCTGTGCTTGGCAAAGATGTAGTTGAAGACCGTCACGCCAATCATACCCGCCACGCCCGCAATGATGCTGGTGATCGTTCCGTAAAACGTGTAGCTGAAGTGTGGGCCGTTTGGCAGGCACTCGGGCTCGCCCATGAAGAAGCTATCCATGACGGATATGGAAAGGTAGGTGGCCTCCTGCAGGTACCCAAAGACGTTGGCCTTGGCGATGATGAGGGGCAGGGCCCAGAAGGACGTGGCACAGCAAATGACGGAGCAAACAACGCAGATGATCAGCATGCCGAGGGTGTCCGCGAGAATGCCACCACACGTCATGGCAATGACGGCGCAGGTCATGATGCCACTGTAGGTGAAGACTTTCCAGTTGCGCTGGGCCACCTCCTTGTTCACCTCGAAGACGCCAAAGAGGCACGGTGTGGCCTGCGGAATTTCAAAGTCCCAGTCGTCATCGGCGGGGTCCTCGAGGTGGACCTGAAGCTGTCCATCCTTCGCGGTGAAGGCGTTGGGGTCGTTCTCATCGATGCTGTCGTGCAGGGCGGCGTCGTCGCTGTCGCCGGCACGCTCGGGGTGAAGGTCCTTGTCCTTGGGCAGCTGCAGCCCTTCGCCATGCACCTCGTGCTCGTCGGCATCAATACCGGCGGCCATCAGGCGGGCCTTCTCACGCTCGAGGAGGAACTCTTCGTGCATGAGCTTGGCGTCCTCGGCACGTTCGACACGATTTGTGTGCTCGCCGTAGGTGTTGAAGAGAAAGAAGAAGCAGGTGACGAACTGCAGGGCGGCGGAGATGTAGATACCAATCTGCTGCTTGCCGGCATCGGCGAGGGGACCCGTAATGCAGGAGGCGACCAGTCCACCCAGCATAATGAACCACCAAATGAAGGAGACAAGGGCCGGGCCCTGCTCCGGGTGCTTGCGGATGAGACGGCTGTAGTGGCCCTCGGTTAAGATGTCCACGTTGGCCTTACCGTAGCAGGAGAGGAAGATGAAGGCAGCAGCTGTATCAGCAGAGGAAGGCTTCGCGGGTAGGAAAGCGTAGACGAGCGCGAAGACGGCACCGAGGACACAAGAGATGAACATGTACCAGCGCTTGGTGTAGCCAAGGAAGGCGAAGGTATCGCAGAGGGCGGCGGTGAAGGCCTTGATGGACCATCCCATGGATGAAATGGGGCTGAGACGCTGATAACGTTCTGCGCTGATGTGATACCGACCGACGAGCATGGCGTAGGTGGCACCGCGCAGCGTCTGATCGGCGATGCCCTTGCAGAGCAGGTACGACATGGAGAGACTGAAGGTGCATGTAGGGCCATAACCTTCACAGGCTTCGCCGAACAAAGGGATCTTGCGGATCCAGGGGCACTTGGCGAACATTTTCTTGGCAGTGGGGTGCACGAAGCGCGGCTTCTCCGCCTCATCGGCGGAAAAAACCGGAGGACGGGCTTCACTGACGTGGTCGTCGAACTCGTCTTCCGTGGGCATGCGACCAATGAAGGTCGGGTCGGCCTGGTGAGCGGTGAAGGCGGTGGGCATGGTCACGAGTGGTATGGTGAGAGGGGAGAGGGTTTGAAAAAGAAGAAAGAAAGAGAACAAGGACAAGCACAGGGTATGTAACTTGTGAGAGAGTAGGAGGAGAGCGGGGGGGGGGGCAAACGTTCAAACGTTATGTCGTTGCACGAAGGTCTTTGAAAGGCGAGGTTACTGTGGATAGGAGGAGCACAACAGCAGAGACACAGCAGAGGATACAGAGAACACGAAGCGAGGATACAACATATGAAAGAGGAAAGGAAAATCATAGTGTGCTGCGATACACTCATGTAGGAATGCATCTTTCTTGTCTTTGGAGCATTGCGTGAGTGTCGTGGGGCCTTGCCCCCTCCACCCCGCCGGCCCCGGCACGGACGCAAGCGGGGTGGAGTGCGAGGTGTTGCTGGCGTGAAGCCACCGCTTTTGCGAGGGTTTGGAGGTGAAGGAGGCCTCCAATATACATATATACTCCCCCCACCCTCCACATGTCTTCTGCTCAAGGAAGTACCGGTAGTTTCTTCCTCCTTGCCTCTGCATTCTTCTCTTCGTGTGAGCTCTTTCTTTTTTTTTTTGATTTTAGTTGTGTTCGTGTATCATTGCGTGTGCGTGACTGCGGAGTTTTTAGGTGAAGGAAAAGTTTTTTTTTCTCTCTCGTTGCGCTGACGCAGTGAATGCACAAAGAAAAAGAGAGAAAGAGGGGGAGTTTGTTCAGAAGTAGGAATCTTCAAAAAAAAAAAAAAAAAGACGATTGCTTAACCGGACCGAACGTGTGCGCGCGTGTGTGAGCATCCGTGACGATACGGAAGAGGGAATTTTCGGAGACGAGGAAGGCCGAGCCTTCCCTCACCGCCAACTGGCACATATCGGTCGGCTAAAAGGGAAGGGGAAAAAAAAACACAACGGCGGTGACAAGAAGAAGAAAAGAGAGAAAGTAGGTGAGGGCAGGGAGGGTAAGGGGAGAGCGCCGCAGAGGGCAACGCCAGTCCCGAGAAAAGGGCGGTAAATCCTCCAGAAGGTTCGAAATACGAGGAGCAAGGGAGTTATGGGAAGACTGAATTTTTTTTTTTTTGGAGGGTATTAAGTGATTTTTTTTTTCTTTAAGAAGGGTGCGAGAAAAAAAAAAGCAACAACAGGAAGAATAAAGGAACATTTAAGACACGCGCTGTCTGTTTGGTACTTCTATTCTTTCTTTCTTTCGTGAAGGGAGACAGTCAAGACAACATAGCTGACAGAAAAAAGAGAAAGGAAGAGGAAAACAACAACAACAACAACAACACATCATAATAACAATAGACCCGCGATCGCGTACTCAAGGGAATCAAGCGTAGAGAGGAGTGTGGCACATGAGAAGATGAGGGCTATGACAGCTTTTGTGAATGCGGTCAGAGCCCATCACCTGCCCCGTTTTCAATCCTTCTTGGTCTTCACACACATTTTTTTCCCCTTTCTCTCTCTCATATTTTTTCTCGGCGGTGGCTCACATTCATTCCGTTATACGGACCCATCCCCACACTGTCGGAGGGTAAGAGCAGTGGAATGTCGGTGGTTTCACCGGAGAGAAAGAGAGAGAGAGAAGGAAAGAGAGGTTGATGCCGCCACTCGCAGCACTGGCTGCGTCAACAGCGGGTGAAGGCGACAATATGGAAAAGGAAAAAAAGAAAAAGAAAAGAAAAAAGAAAGAACGCACGACCCTATCAGAGAAGTGTATCATATCATGAAAGACAGTAACAACATACGAAGAGAGAACACAGTCGTGCAAGGGGAAACGAAGGGCATCGCAGAAATGGGGAAAAAAGTGGGATGGGAGGGAGAGGAATGAGAGAAGGAACGGTTCCGAGAACGAGGCCGTGACAGGTGATGGCAATATCGATGTCAGGATGGCCCACGGAGAAAAGACGTTCGTGTGCGCCACTGCATGTCATTGCACCCATGACGTGACGCCATCCTCACCTGCATTCACTCCCTTCGCCCACTGGTTGCCCATCAGCACCGAAAAAAAAAAAAAAGAACGGAAACCACAACGGAAAAGAGCACATGGGGAAAGAAAGGGACATCATATCAAAGGACACGATCGCATCCATCGCTGGGAGCAAACGCTGCCCAAGCGATGGGCATCCATGCGCGGGGTGGTAACCGCTGAGCGCTTGGGCGTAGGGGAGGGGGAGGGGGGTCATAAATAAATAAATAAATAGCTTAATATGGTGGTTAGGCAACAAAAACAAAATCTTGGGCATTTCACAAATGACCAATCCGATGGTATAACATGGTATTGGTCTTGTAGAACGGTGGAAAAAAAAAGAAACGGAAAGGGGAGGGAAAGAAGATGCTGCAGTAAGAAAAAAATGAAAAAAAAAATAATAATAATATGATGACAACAAATCAAAACAACAACGAGCATATGCCGTTATTGACGTTGGCAAACCTGGAGAATGAAAATTAAATTATCACAGTAATAATCGTAATAATAATCAAAGAAGGTGATGAGAGGAAGGGGAAAGGCGAAGGAGGAAAACGAAAGAGGACGAGGAAGGGGGGGAGCGATCACACGCTCAGGCTCCTCACCTATCGCCATGCTCTTCAACCCACACATCCCACGTTAAGAAACATAATAGAGCCTTATGGGGAAGAAAAGAAAAATCCACACGGCGGAAAACAAACGTAATCACGCAAGTGCGAAAAGGGTGGTGAGCGTTTGGTGAGATATAATTATCGAAAGTTGTCTGCTTCGCAGAGTTATCGTTGGAATCTTATAAAAGGACAAGACGAGGAGAAAGAAGTATCCTCATACCGCAATAAATAAATATTGTCTGGAGCAGGGAGCGAGAGGAAGGTGCTATCTCTTTACAACTCGTATGAATTTCGTTACACAGAGCTTTTTTTTTTTTTTCACTCTTTCGATCCAACAGCTTCGCTCCTCCGCTTGCTTTCGTTCTCGTTCCGGTTCTCCATCTCGGCCTCCCTCGTGGATGAGGTGAGTTTCTCGCGGTCTCCTGGCGATTGCTCGCGAGAGAGAGAGAGAGAGAGAGAGAGTGCCGACATCTGCGCGTGCCGCGCGTGTTGTGCCTGTGTCTTCTTCTTATATCAATGGGCACGCGTGTTCGTATGACATAGTGTACAACACATCGAACAGTTCCCTTACATTAAAAAAAAAGAAGAATGGAATAGGAAGACACAGACACAGACACGCACACGACGTAGCATAGCAGGCCGGACATGTCTCGCCTCACCCATCACCACAGGACTGCAGCATGGAAAGAGAGAAGAGCGAGATGAGTCGGCAGAGACGCGCAGAGCATCATGAGCGACCATCACACGTGGGGAGGAAGAGAAGGCGTGCGTGTGTGTGTGTGTGTGCCCTCTACTCTCGCCGACCGGAGCTAGAACTGTTCCCCTTGCGTGCGCCTTCGTGCGGGGTGAAGGTATTGTTATCGTGTTCCTCCGTCTCATCGTCGCTGAGACGCTTGCCGCGCACGCCGTACGGATCCGCGGGGCCGTCGATGGGACCCTCGTCCATCTCCTCGTCGATGCCGAGGGCCTTCTTGGCGAGGTGACCCTCCAGGTCAATGTCATCGCAGATGCGGCACGCGGGCACCAGCAGGGTGAGGGGAATGACGATCAGCGGGGTGCAGATGTGACCAATGAAGAGCAGCCACGGCAGGTTATCCTCGAAACCGGTGCACGGAGTGACGGTGGAGTCAACGGGCAGATCCCATTCCATAATCGCAGAGGCGATCTGCGCGCTGGTGGACTGACCCAGGTTCGAGAAGCCAGCCATGAGGGCGTACACCACGGACTCGGAACCGCGGGGGCAGAGACGGGACAGCAGAATGACCATGGGCATCCAGTTCAGCATGTAGCACACCTGGCCAATAATGGCATCACCACAGATATACATGGCGTGGTCCGGCATGCCAACGTCAATGTTCCAGCGCTTCACAATGACGATATCAAAGAAGCCGGAGATGACGCGAATGATAGTGGTAGAGATGAAGGCAAGACGGTAGCTGTGCTTGGCGAAGATGTAGTTGAAGACGGTCACACCGAGCATACCAGCAGCACCGCCAATCACGTTCGCAATG
>JASAOC010001875.1:0-16577 GCA_030849835.1 Herpetomonas samuelpessoai
AGACGAAAGGAAAGTTTCGGGGGATGATAACTGTGTTGTGGGGGAGAGATGATGGGTAGAGCGCGAGCAAGAAATTAGACTGTAGATGCAGGATAGAGAGAGAAAAAAAGAGGAGGTGAAGGAAGGGAGAGAGAAGGAAGTGTGAGGATGTTAGGGGTTGGGGGAGCGTGACTGTGCCTGCGCTCGAACACACACAGACACACACACACACCCTGGGTGCAAGCGTGTACCGCCAGAATCGCAGAATCGCGCCATTTGCTCCCCATGTCTGAGCATATCTGAGTTCTCTCGCATTCCTTTCTTTTCCTTGTTTGCTTTGCTTCGTTGGGCAGATGAAGGGTGGCAAAAGGAAATGATCGTGAACCAAAGTGATATCAGGATGGGGGGGGGGGGGAGGAGAAGGAAAAAAAAAAATAACAATGAAAAATGTGGCGTATGAAAAAAGGATGAACGCGGAAAGGGTAGAGGGGTAGTTCACTGAGAGGGAGCGCGAAGGACGTGAAAGAATCTGCGACTGCACCTGCAGCTCCGCGTCCGTGCCGACGCCCGAGTCAGCCATTCCCTCCTCCCCCACCTCGCAGTATGACAGGATGTGCGGAGCTGTCACATCTTTCATGAGGGGTTCGTCTCATCGTATGAGAATGAGGAAACACAGTAATATCAAACACAGAAGAGAAAACTGAAAGGGAAGAGAGAAGAGATGTATGCGTGCTCCGATGGGAGGGCAGCGCTGCTGCCTCTGCCGGAGCTGTTGTTGCGTGGCGTGCTACGAAACGGGCACACCACCGGGAGCGAGCCGCCTCTCTCCTCCCTCCCCCCCTCTTCATCATCCCGAGAGCGCGCCACGCGCGGTTCAGAAAGATGCAAGCGCTGGGCTAGGGAAGGGCGAGGGAAGGGAGGGAGAAGCTTCGGTGCAGCAACCAAGCGCTGCAACGATAGCCCATGCGTCAGCATGTGTGTGCGTGTGTGTGTGTGCTCTCCGTCTGTTCAGCGTGAGTTAGGAAAAGAAAAGGTAAAGAAATAATACAGCTTTTTCATTTGCCGTGCTCGCCGCACAGCGCACTTAGTGGAACGCGGCAGCAGCAGCCACGGCCGCGACGGCGACGGCCGCGAAGACGGACGCACCACCCGCAGCGCCGTTGGTGCGGGCGTAGCAGCGGTCGTTGCGCTCGTAGTAGCCAGCGTTGCACTGGTCGCAGTCGTAGCCATTGTCATCGTCGCAGCGAGCGCAGTTGGCGACCATGCAGGTGGGGCTGGGGTAGCACACGCCGTTGCGCTCGTAGTAGCCCACATTGCAGTCATCGCACTCGTTGGGGCGGAACGTCTCGCAGCGGGCGCAGTTGGCCACGTTGCACGTCTGCGCCGTGACAGAGGTGGCAGCGAGGAGTGCCAGGAGGGCAAAGAGTGCCACGAGGGCGACGGCGCGGCGGGTGCGGAAGGAACGCATGATGGGCATATTTTCAAGCCGTTTTATTCTTTTCGAAATAAGAGAATGAGAGAGAGAGAGAGAGAGAGAAAGAGAGAGGGAGTGGGAGAAAAGAAACTGAAGCAGAGATAGGAGGGAGAGGGGATAAGAGAGAAAGAGAAAAAGAGAGAATGAACTACACTCAAAGTCGTACACGAGTTCGGAAGGCGGCGGTTGGAATTTACGTTTGGGACTGAGGGAAAAGGAGTTTGCGCAACGGTATAATGTGAGCGTACTTGGAAAGAGAGAGAGAGAGAGAGAAAAAGAGAGAGGGAGTGGGAGAAAAGAAACTGAAGCAGAGATAGGAGGGAGAGGGGATAAGAGAGAAAGAGGAAGGGATGCAGGATGCACAGCATTGGGATATCAAAGGAGAGGGAGCTCACACACATGCGCACAACAATCGCAACCACCACCACCACCACCACAACAACAGCAACATGTGCCCGTGCGCGTATCGTTGAAGCCGTCTAGAGAGGAAACAAACGAAACAGTCATTGAGGGCGTGCAAGCTGAGGGAAGGCGACGGCTGGGACGTCTCTAAAGGGACCTGTGCTGAAGAATCTCCCCATATATATATTTTTTGTGTTTGGCCGCCTCTATCTGCCTCCCAGACTCATAACATTCAAAGCACACCTTTTCCTCGCCGCTCGTCCTCATTCTCAACAAACCAGTGAAGGAAGACGTAGCCGAACGTGTTTCGTGTAACGCGTACATTCGCTCCTTTTTTTTTTTTCATTTTCATTTTCGTTTCTGGTTGTCGTTGATGGTCTCTTGTGCTCTTCACACAACCCGCCGCGTGAAAGACACCCACCACCACCACAACGAGGGTGAACGAACGGGATGGGGAAAGAAAGAAAGAGAGAGAGAGAGAGAGGGAGAGGTGGGAAGCTTGGCGCGCCTCGTTTCAGAAGTGTGCGATACCGAGGAACGTGACAAGCTACCTTGTTCATCTCGTCAGGAACAACATTATACGTATATGAATTACAGGTGAGAGGGAGGTGGGAGACTATGATTCACGCAGGCACGGCAATGAGCAACAGAAAAAAAAAAAAGAGGTAGAATAAAAGAGAAGGAAGAGTACCTTTAAGTGAGGGAAAGCTGCTGTTCTCCCTCATTCGGCGGTACGTGGTCCTCTCTGGCTTGTGGTTTGCGGGAGAGAAGATGCAGAAGGGGGCGAGGTAAAGGCCGCTGTTGAACCATCACAACCACACCAAAACACAATGTAAAAATAAATAAATAAAAGAATATATATGTCGAAGTATAACCGGCTCTAAGAGTCCTTGCCATTGAGCGTGCGTGCATGAAGGAACAAAGGAGCGAGAACAAGAGAGAGAGAGGGAGAGGGAGAGAAGGCGTTTCAAGGGCGCGAGTGCCCGCCCACACGTGTGGGTTCACTGCTAAGAAAAAAAAAAGAAAAGGATCAGAAGATCGAAAACAGTGTATATATATATATTTGGTGGAGCACAGTGCAGTGAACAGCCGAAACCGCGAGGGACTTCCCCACCCAGGGCACAGGGTCCGCTTACGTTCTCTCGAAAAAAAAAAATAATAATAATAAACCTAGAACAAGAACTACCCGTGTTACAGGAAAGCAAAGGGGTGGGGGAGCGGGAGAGAAACACAGGGAAATCATTCGTATACGGAGGGAGAAAAAGAAAATAAGAAAAAACTAAACGTATTGTGTTCGAGCAACACTGCGGCAGTGGTCGGAAAGATGTGCACACGTCCACATACCACAAAGGAAGGAATGTTGCTCTCTACGGAAGAGGAAAGGTGTCTTCTGTTGGGTCTCAAAAAAAAAAAAAAAAAGAACAGAAAAAGCAACAGACCATCAGGAGAAAAGAGTCTCCACGACGTGAACAGTCAAACAGACAGAAGGGTGGGAGAGACGGCGATGATGTAATGAATGGTGGGCGGCACTTTAAAAAAAAAAAAAAAGAGTGAGGGGGGGGCGCTAGTATCAGATGAGCCGTGAAAAGCATTCGCGCATCACACACAGAACGCATCCGGGCGACGAGTGGGGGCACAGTTCAGAAGCATGGCGCTTCTGTCGTCAACGACAAGGACAAGAAGAAGTTAAACCAGTGCGTGCGGAGGGTGGATGAACTTTGTGAATTGGAAAAAAAGAGAAGCATGTGAGTCGCCGCATGATGACAGGCACACAAACAGCAGATACACTTGAAAAATCCAAAATGGAAAGGACGATGACCGAAAATAAATAAATAAATTAGAAACGTGCTGCGTTGCAAGCCTAGTACGTCGCGGAGGCGACGGCGGTGGCCACGACGAGCAGCGCGACGACAATCGTGCCGAACACGTTGCCTGAGACACCGTTAATCGACGTGCGCGTGCAGGCGCCACCGGTGTTCACAACGTAGCCCGTGTTACACGTGTGACAGAAGGTGCTGCTGGTCTCCGTGCAGGTGTCACAGTTGGCGACGACGCACCCCATCGGGCCGTTCTGCGCTGTCGCCTGGCTGACGAGCAGGACGCAGGCGACGGCGACGGCAAGGAGGACAGCGCGAGAGGACTTGGCGAACATTTTTTTTTTTTGTGTGAGGAGTTTCGGAAATGTCGGTTGTTGAGGATTTTTTTTTTTTTTGGATGTGTATGTGTGTGTTGCGATGCAGGGCGAGTGAGTGTGTGCTGAAAGAAAAGGGGGGATGGGAGCAGAGGGCAGATAGTCTACCGGTTCGCCAAAGAAAGAAAGAAAGAAAGAAAGGAGAGAGGGATAATCAGAGAGAGAGAGAGAGAGGGATTGTAGGTGCCGCACTGCTGTTCATGGGTGCCCGTGGACTATTTTGAATCATAGTTTCACTTCCGTATCCTGGCCATCGTCACAATGGGGTGCGTGGACAGAGAGACAAGCGATGCACACAAGTTGTACGCGCGCGCGTGAGGCACACACGCACACACACAGACACGGCAGCTCTACACGCGATCGTAGCTGTGTCTGTCTCTGTGCCTTTTGTCTTCGTGATGGACGTAGTGACTCGTCCGCCTCATTGGGCCCTCTTCACACGTGACGTGATCGCTACGCACAGAGGCGTCTCCGCATCGTGCCACCCTCGTCAGAGCCCAAGACTCCTTCTTTACGTCCTTCAGGATCAACGTATTTCATTTCATATTTGTCTTGGTAAGTGAAAGATACGCATGCGAATACTTCAAGGAAGATGGGTGAGAAGTGAGGATGGATAGGAAATGAAAACAATCGAAGAAAAAAAAAAAGAGCCACACGAGAGAAATGCATACCAACTATATGAGAGTACAGGAATGCTAAGAGAGAGAAGCAAACTTATATGTGAGAGAGGGGGGAAAATCAACAACAGAGCAGCAACGAGACGGGTTTTCACAAGCACCCACCACCCAAGCCGGAGAAGGCCATGGGTGGGTGAGGTCCGTCATTATTATTTTTTTGTGTACTCCGTTCTTCTAACTTGGACGTGAGAGGGCATGGGTGACGGAATCGTGAAACCACTCTCCAGTCCAAGGAATGAGAAAACATGAGCATCAGTCACGTTCTCCCACGACAAATGAATATGGGAATGAAAACAAAAATAAATAAATAAATAAATAAATGAAGACAACGCGAATGGACAAGAGGAGTCAGAGCTCAGAAAACACAAGCAAACAACGAGAGGGAACGGAAAATAAAAGAGACGTTGGCAGAGTGAGGCACCAACATGGGCCATGCACACACCCACACACCCACAATCCCGCATCCACTTGGTTACGTGAAGCGGTTTTGCTGTGCTTGTGGGGGGAAAGTGTGGGTGATGTGAAACAATGGACGGCCTTGCATCGAATGGCGTGTGGATGAGAAGAGCGGAGGAAGGAACGAAATAAATACATAAATAAATAAATAAATACATAAATAAACGAATAAAGAGAATCCGTGCTATCATATCTGAGAGAGACGATGAAATGAAACACACTCAGAGCGGAACCGCCATCGCAGAACAAATCTTGCGCAAGAAAGGAGAGAGGCAGGGGGAACATCAATCCGGTTCTTCTTATGGGAGGTAGACGTGGTGGGAGCAAAGAGAGATGTTTAACAAGAATGAAGGAGATGGGGATGCTGACAGTCGCGATTAGAAAATAACAACAACATAATAGTAAAGAAGTACACAGCATGTCCTGCTTCTTCAAACGCTCTCCGGCACCACTGGAGGAGACAATGTAGATATTTTTGGGGAGGGGCCAACAAGCGAGAGAGAAGAAAAAATAATAATAACACGCGCGTTGTCTGTCGTGAGGTTGTCACAGCTATTCGCGTGACTACTCATCGTCCGCAAGGCGTCCCTTTTATAGAGAAAAAGAAAGAGAAGGAAGAGGACGAACTGCACGCTGACACACACACACACAGGGGCACACGTGCAAACGTCGTCGCAGATTAACCAATCACTCTACACAGGTGAGGCTTGGGGCTTGTGAACAGACAAGACACCACCGTCACAACGTCAATCAGAAAAAAGAAAAAAGAAAAAAAGAAAACATCTAGAAGGGAAGTGGGAAGCGTCACCTTTCTCAACAGCCGCATGCGACGGTGCATGAGGATACGAGCGAGAGAGAGAGAGAGAGATCGGTGCGTTGAACAGACGTCACCGGTATCCCACAGGGAATGGTCTTCGTGGCAAAGAAAAAATCAAAGAGAAAAGAAAACAACAAGAAAGAGAGAGAGAGAGAGAAAATGGCATGAGTCTTTGTGAATGAATTAACTTTTCGAAAGAAGAAAAACCTCAAAGAGAAGGCGAACTCTTCTCTGTGTGTATGTGTGTGAGTGCATGTGCACTCGCGAAAGATGTGTGGGATAGAATTCAGATTGCTTCTGTCTTCCATAGTTCACCCTCCCCTTCTGCCCTGCATCCTCCGGCAGCCGGCACAGGAAAGGACGCTGTGCGTGCGCACGCATCGATCAGAGGGGGAAAGACATTACGGAACGATGAGCATGGAGAGAAGCGGAGGAAGAAAGTGGAGGGGGAGAGAGCCAGAGGACAGAAGAAAAAAGAAAAGAGGAAGATTTGTCAAGCAAAAAAATAAATAAATAAAATAAATCAACCCCCGGAGTGTTACCATTGGAAACAAGAAAAGACAAAGAGACAACTTAATGGAGTCGCACCTCACATCCCATGCGTGTAGTCGACGTGCGCTCTGCAGCCAAGGCGGAGAGAAAAGAGAACGACTTCAAGGGGGAAGGGGACAGCCTGAAGAGAAAGAGGATGTACCAAAAAAAAAAAAAGAAAAAAAAAGAAAACAGCAGTACCCAATGAGGTGATTTGGGATGTAGAGTAGTCAAGAAGAGAAAAAAAAAAAGAAGCGAGAAGTTAATGAATAGAAAGCAAACACTGGAAGCTTTTAGAAACTTTGAGAATACAAGAGAAGGAGAGAAGAATAGCGAAAGAAAAGGGAGAAAAAAAAAAGAAGCGGAAACAATGAGAGGAAAACAGAAGGAAGATACGGAGAACCGCCCTTAGAAGATGACAATGGAAGGGGGCAGTATAACCGTATGTCGTGGGGAGGTTGGTGGTGGTGGTGGGGGGGGGAGGGGACCACATGCACGCTGGTGAGAAAGGACACTCCACCTTTTTTGCATGCCACGGGAAAGGGTATTTGGGGAAGGAAAAAAAAAGAAAGAAATCAATCGTTGACGTAGGAAGATCTTTTGTGAAGGTGTCTGAGATGGGATTCCTCCGTGAGAGCGACCGGAAATAAAAGTTTAAACAGAAGGCGGAAGAAAAAAAGAAAAAAAAAGAAACTGAATGGGAAGAAGATTCGAGCCAGGGAAAGGCTGAGAAGAAATAGCCACACTGTTCACCGAGGGTGCGCCGTAAGGAGGGTGCGTGTCTGTGTGCCTATCGAGTGGTGGAACGAACAGTGACGTGGTGTCGCAGGAGACGCGCCACCGCTGCATTGCACAGAGGTGACGGTGGGTGCTCACGATGCAGACGGACCCAAGTACTTCATTCTATTCTCCTTCTTTCTTTCTTTTTGCCTTCCTCCGGTGCCCTCGCCTTGCTTCTTCCCTCTCTGTGGAGAGCTTCTCAAGTCACCTCCATTTTTTTCCGGAAGGCCCCTTCCCCGCGCGCTGACAAAAAAAAAAGCCGGTCTCACTAATCGCTGTCCGTCTCCGAGCGCGTGGTCTCGGAGTCCGCGAAGGAGCCGTGCTCGCTCGTCAGCATCGTGTCTTCCTGCTCAAAGATTTGTGGCGTGCCTTGAATGAGGTCCTCTGGATCGATGGGCTGCACGCCGTACAGGGAGCCGTAGGAAGGCCCAGGCGTCATGGGTGGCATGACGGGGGGCAGGGAGCGCTTCCTCTGCTTCGGCGCCGGGGGCGGCGTGTCGTCCTCCTCTGGCAGGCCGCGACTCTTGTCGTCGTCGTCGAGCTCGCCGTACAGACGACCGTCACGCTCGCGCTGCACCATGCCAGCGATCGGGGGCAGCTCTGGCGCCTTGCGGGCAGCCAGGCAGCAGTAGATGATGATGAACAGCAGCAGCAACAGAAGGATGGCGGCGATGATGAGAAAGATGACCCACCAGTGCTCCTGTGCCCATGTCAGCTCCTTGTAGCCAGGGATCACACGTGGCTGCGGCATGCGGCTGGTAGACAGCGCCGGGAGTGGGTAGTCCTGCAGGTAGCAGAAGATGGAGTAGCTCGAGTACGGGTTCGGGTCATTGTTGTTAAGTAACTCCGTGCTGTCCGTGCGGGCGTAAGCGGAATTGCAAACACCGCCTACCGTGAAGTACTTGCCGTGAGGGCAACCAACTTGGTTGCTGTTGAGTTGCGTGGTCCCGTTCCAAATTTGTGGCTGAATGAAGCCATTGCAGAAGGCCTGTGTTGGGTTCGCGTTCCACTCCGACGCAATGAACATGGATTTGAAGTAGCAGAGACCGGGACTCGCGTACCCAATCTGCGAGTGACCTTCGGCCGTTCCGCCAATCTCCGAGAAGATGTCGTAGAAGCCGAGGCGCCAACGGTACGTGCACCAGAAACTGTTAGACCCCATGTTTGTGCTGAAGACATCCTCGACGCACTTCCATGTGCGGCCATCCTCTGGTGGCTTGGCGCTACCATCCAGGACCGTGGTGCAGAAACCACCGTAGTTGTTGACGCAACTGGTCACAATGCGGCCCGTAATTTCCGTCCGTGAGTCCGCAATGAGGGCGGCACCATTGTCGTTGCACCACTGCGCTGCGGTCTCGCGAATGTGGTTGCCGGTCTGCCCGCGCTCACTTGGGGGTTGGAGCACGTAGCCGCTAACCTGTAACAGGAGGACGCCCTGCCCATGAACGGTGGTGCTAGAGGTGGCGATGAGGGTGAGCAGAAGCAGTGCACCAAGGCCGGCCAGGCGCGTGGGATGCCTGCAGCGATAGCGATCAGCACTCGTGGTTGGGGTGGGCATGATGTTGCTTCTGCTTCTCTTGTCTGTTTCCTTTTTTTTTTCCTTCTGGGAATGCGCCGACCTGTCACGGTACGTTTCTTCAAGTGCAGACGTGCTCAGGTTGTTGGTATTCAAAGACAGTGATTCCGCGTTTTACGATGTAGTAGACGTTAGGTTGTCAGGGAGAGGGGAAGGAGATGGAGTGGCGAGGGAAGGAGCGACACACGACAGCACAAAATAGGAAGTGACAAAAAAAAAAGAGGAGAAGATAGAGAGGGATTGAAAACAACAACACAGGAATGCGAAAAGGAATGAATTAGATGGCACGTTGCACAGTCACAACGAGTTCAGGGAAGAAGATGGAGGAAAACACAAGCGCAGGTGACGAGGAAAGTTATAAAAATTTGCTTGTTGTGTATGTAAGCGTGGATGTTGCTGAAGGGGGTGGTAGAAGGGTGACGGCAGAACACTCAAAGAGCAGCAAATGCGCAGGTGAAAAAGAAGAGGCACGGGTGGATTGAAATTTATGGAAATAAAAAATAAAGAGAGATATGTAAGATATCGGGAGGAGGTCACGTTAAACAAGAAAGAGATGGGTAGTATCGCCCAGGAGAGCAGGGAGGGGGGGGGGTAGAGCACGGGTCTGGACAGGTGATATCACGGTGGTGTGTGTGTGTGTGCGATGGCTGCAGTGCAATGCTGGACAAGAGAAATGTGTGGGAGAGGGGGCGCGGGAGGAAACGGTCTCTTAACGGTCCGTACGTGCAGCGCCTCACCTGTTGGGAAGGGGAGGGCTTAAGGGGTGAGAGGTATCTCTACAAGGCCGCAGTCGCGCTGGCGAGCAAGGCAGGACGTCGGGTATGTTTATGTTACCGGAGTGAAAAGATTGTGCGTGTTTTATTCTACGTTAACGATGGGGGGATATGTCAGAGGTCTTGGAGAGGATGAATACCAAGATACGATGTCGAAGAAAGGAGGGCAGAAGACAAAGACAAGAGAGGGAGAGAGGAGTTCTGACCGAGGGACTAGCGGTGTCTGTTGGTTTTCAGGGAGGGTGGACGGGGGAGAATAGCCGAGGCATGTGAGGAGTGTGGAAAGACAGGGTAACATATTGACATTTTTTTTTTTGTTTAGGGGAGGGGAGAGGTGATGGCGCGCCAACAAGGCCTCCTTCGCACGCGCCTCACCTGTACTCGCACCCGCTCCATGTAAGCGGAGGCCTGGTGGGTGCGCTTACACTACCTGTCTCTCCGCACACTGAACGCGCCAGGCCACCCACCACCCTCCTCCACCCCCTCTTCCAAGGCGTAGACTCCCTGCCGGACCGCTGTTGGGAGGACGGGCGTCGCGAGGCCTTCTACACCGTCCCCTCGCGCGTTCTCTTCTCACGAGAGACACGCACCCCACACAACCACACAGTCGCGTGCACAAAGGTTTTTTTTTCTTGTGTTTTCTTTTTCATACGTTTGGTCTTTGGTGGTGGTGTTTTGTAATGGGTAATGATCGTATAGGGATGCGATGCGTTGCGAAGCACAAAAGGTTGGCATCGACTGCATCGCAAAAAGAAAAAAAAAGAAAACAAAAAACGCATAACAGAGAGTGTGGGAGCAAGGGACGACAACGCAAACAAAAAAAAAATGAAGAAGAAAATAAGCGAAATGAAAATAATGGCGAAAACACCGAGGGAAAAGCGAGGGATGGGAGAGAGAGAGAGGGTGGGGGGAAGGAGAAACTAGTGGTGTTTGACGAGGTCAGAGACACCACCGCGATGAGGTAATGACGGAACACTGTAAAAGAAGCAAGGAGGAGGGGGAGGCAGAGATGAGCGGAGGGCCACTGTTCACACACAAGAAACCTGTAGCCCCAACAGAATATATATATAAAAAAAAAAAAAACGGCAGCAGCCATAACACGGAACACAGCAGGATGAACGGGTACAGAAACAAAAATCAAACCACAAAGAAAGCCCCCACATGGCTGCAACGATGGTGAGAGGAAAACATGAATTACGTCTTTGAAACAACGAGGGACGCACACAGCAACAGCAGCAACAAAGAAAGGAAACTAACCAACAACCAACCAGGCGAAAAAAACTGATCCGTTAGCGAGCGTCATTGTAAAAAAAAAAAAAAAGAGTTTGTGTATATATAGAGGAAGTTTGAAAAAAAAATATATATATAAGAGAGAGAACGGTGTAAGATGAGAAAGGTTCGACTGTTGGATGCCTCTGCGAAAGTCAAGAGCGTCGAGTGAGTAAGAAAAATAATATAATAAAAGAAGGAGAAATCCGTATGGGTGATGAGGAGAGCCAAAACATTAAACGGTCAAAGCAGCAAACGCATGTGCGAGGATGAATATAAAGGCAGTGTGAATAACGGGAGATAAATGAGTTAAAGACGTTTCACTAACTGACTGAGAGAGAGAGAGAAGAGGAAAGGAAAACTAAACCGACAACAACGACGACGTATAAATGAACGAGCTGCAGGAACACACATGCACCGCCCGCACCATCATACCAACGTAGCAAATAATAGGGTAGATATGGTGGTAACGAGCACGTGTTCCTTTGGTGCGCCTTCATTAAAAAAAAAAAAAAAAGAGGACAAGTGAATGACGTGGAAGAAGCGAGTTAAGAGAAAGAGAAAAAAAAGAAGGAAATCAATGTGAAATAACGGCAAATAATACAAGGAATAGGATGAACTATACGAGGGAGGAATCAACACGGTGCGGAGATGGTGGCGGTGGTGAGAAGCACGAGGAAGGAAGTGAAGGACTGACGCAGAATTTTTTGTTTCTTTGCTCCCTCACACACACGCACGCACACACGCCCCGCCTACCTCCCTTCTTCATTTCTTCATCTCAGTGCCCTTCACGAGTGACCCGTGCGAGTAGCTGCCCGTGAAGGAGACAGAGAGAAAGAGAGTTAGAGGAAGGAGAGAAGGAAACGAGGGACGGGGGAGGGGAAAGACACGTTATTTCACCCACCAAAGAGCACAGACGGTGGCCCAAGGGGAGAAAAGAAAAGAAAAGAAATGAGACTCACAGTGGAAAGATGGGAGGGGCATCTGTTGGAGTAGGAGGGAGGGGTGTGTGTGTGTGAAGGGGAGAGGGAAGAACGGATCTCACTTGATGAATATTCCCTCTCCCTTTCAGTGCCGGTTGCTTCTAAAGGAGACACCAGCGGGAATACACACATACACACACGCACACACACACACAGACCCGCACAGACACCCAAATCAAAGCATTCGGTGAGGAGAAACTGCAGCGGACAAAGAACCAGCACAACGCAGCTACACAGGAATCCCTGACTTGTTGCTTCCTCTCTCTCTCTCTCTACCGACAAGGGCTCCCGCTTTACGTTGCGTTGCACCCTCGGCTGGTCAAAGGGCTGTAGCCCGCTCACCGAACGGATGAGAGAACACCAGATCCGTGACACACTATCCGTGGGCACGGTGTGATGCGTGGTGCCGCAGAGGGCCAAGCAGGAGAAGCATCGCACGAGCGGGGCAAAGCACACACAGAGAGAGAGAGAGACAGAGAACGAGGTGGGGGTGCGTGCTAGCATTTCTGTAAGTTGCTGTGAGGGGTAGATAAGGAAAGGCACACATATCACGCTTACACACATACAGAAAAAAAAAAGTGGAACCAAGGAAAAAATTGTTGACGATGTGCGAAAAAGAAACAACTGCAGAAATAAAAAACAACACGACGTATGAGGAGAGAAAGAGACGAACGACGTTCAAGGAGCACAAGGACGCGTCGGAAAAAAAAAAAAAAAGAAATGCTTGACGGGTATGGAGAGCGCCTGTGCGGTGTGGACAGGGCAGACAAGACATGGTTGGAGAGCGATGCTAGCGTAAAGGAAGAAGCACGGTGCGGGAGTGATTCAACGCCACATCACTTTCTCGTTCCCTCTCTAAATCTCTCTCTGCTCTTGACGCCGTGACACTTCCGTCTGATTGTGAGCGGTCCTAGTCTCATCTTCGTCGCTCAGGGCAGTCTCCGCGAAGGAGCCGTGCTCGCTCGTCAGCATCGTGTCTTCCTGCTCGAACACTTGTGGCGTGCCTTGAATGAGGTCCTCTGGATCGATGGGCTGCACGCCGTACAGGGAGCCGTAGGAAGGCCCAGGCGTCATGGGTGGCATGGCAGGGGGCAGGGAGCGCTTCTTCTGCTTCGGCGCAGGGGGCGGCGTGTCGTCCTCCTCTGGCAGGCCGCGACCCTTGTTCTCGGCTTCGTCGAGCTCGCCATACAGACGACCGTCACGCTCGCGCTGCACCATCATAGCAACCGGTGGTTTCTCAGGATCCTTCTTGGACGTGATGCAGCAGAAAATAATAAGGAACAGCAGCAGCAACAGAAGGATGGCGGCGATGATGAGAAAGATGACCCACCAGTGCTCCTGTGCCCATGTCAGCTCCTTGTAGCCAGGGATCACACGCGGCTGCGGCAGCCTGGTTGTGGCAGCTGCCGGGAGTGGGTAGTCCTGCAGGTAGCAAAAGACGGAGTAGCTCGAATACGGGTTCGGGTCATTGTTGCCAAGTAACTCCGTGCTGTCCGTGCGGGAGTAAGCGGAGTTCCGCATGCCGCCTACCGTGAAGTACTTGCCGTGAGGGCAACCAACTTGGTTGCTGTTGAGTTGCCTGGACCCGTTCCAAATTTGCGCCTGAATGAAGCCATTGCAGAAGGCCTGTGTTGGGTTCGCGTTCCACTCCGAAGGGAAGAACAGGGATTTGAAGTAGCAGAGACCGGGACTCACGTATCCTGTTTGCGAGTGGCCTTCGGCCGTTCCGCCAATCTCCGAGAAGATGTCGTAGAAGCCGAGGCGCCAACGGTACGTGCACCAGAAACTGTTAGACCCCATGTTTGTGCTGAAGACATCCTCGACGCACTTCCATGTGCGGTCGTCTTCCGGTGGCTTGGCGCTACCGTCAAGGACGGTGGTGCAGAAACCGCCATATCCATTAAGGCAGTCTCTAGCCATGCGGGCAGTGATTTCCGTCCGTGAGTCTGCAATGAGGGCGGCACCGTTGTCGTTGCACCACTGCGCTGCAGTCTCGCGAATGTGGTTGCCGGTCTGCCCGCGCTCACTTGGGGGCTGATTCACGTAGCCGCTAACCTGTAACAGGAGGATGCCCTGCCCATGAACGGTGGTGCTAGAGGTGGCGATGAGGGCGAGCAGCAGCAGTGCACCAAGGCCGGCCACGCGCGCCACACGTTGGCGCGTCGTTGGAGCAGACGGCATCCCGAGCGGTGGCAGTAGCGGGAGGTCCGTGAGCGAAAGGGGGGGGGGGGACGTGAGGATCGGGTGAAGGGAAGCGTCTGACTGCTTCGTTCGTCGCGGTACTTTCCTTGGAAAGGTGAGGGCACGTCGGGGATGCGTACAGGGTACCTTTGTGCGGGTGCGCCGTGACCAGGTGGGAAATGCGGTGGAGGGGGAGAGAAAGAAAAGTGAGTTAAAGAAACAGGAGACAAGGTGTCTTGTGACGAAATGTTTTTTTTTTTTCGTTTTCTAATATAGGAAAGTGACAAGAGGAGGGATGGGTATGTTGTAGGAGGTGGAGAGTGCTGATAAGATTGTTACGCCATGGCTGGGCGTGTGCGGGGAGAAGGTGTCTGGCGAACTTCAATCATCCCGACGCATCACCAACCTGTGCCCACGGTACGGGCCGCGTTACAAGCCCTCTTGCTCCACGTGACGCTTTGGTTCTGTATGGATGGGACAGAGCCGCGGCAATTTTCAACGCCGTCATCGCAAGAGAGGGGAAGAGCGTGAGAGAGCAAGAGAGGAAGACACGTTTCTGTGATTTCGCGAGTGTGGATCCCTCTTCTTTCTTTCTTTCTCCCCCCATTCTTTCCCGTCCCATCTCGCCTCCGCACGGAGGCGCTGGCATCCGTGGTAACAGGTTCGACGACGGAATCGATCAATTTCAAAGCACACTTTGATATATTTTTTTTTGTTTGCTCCATGATCGGGGGAAAGGGGTGAGTGAAAAATGAGTGAAAAAAAAAAAGGATCATGTCGTGGGGAACGACAACTTGATACGTGGCGCCGTGACATTATACAGATGTGCGAAGGTGTGTGTTTTTTTTTTTTGGAAAAGGAAAAAAAAAGAGAGGAAACAAAACAAAAAGGAAGAACGTCGAGTGTTAGTGGAAACGGTTTGTGTGCACGCGCGATGAAGACAACAACTACGAGCAAAAAAAATATCCAAAGGAAGGGAAGATACGTCATTATGACTATTTTTTGGGAGTTTCGAGTGCAAAGGGTGTGGACAAGGGAGAAGGAACATTGTAAAAATATGTGGAATACTAATGACTTTAACAGAAGATGAGGAGCGTGTGAGTGGGTACGTGGAGAGCGATGCTCTCGTTCCGCCCCCGCTTCACTGTCCCCCCTGCGACCAGAAGGACGGGCACTCGAGTTCATGTGTAACGGAGTGAATCAGGAGGATCGAGTGAGAGAGAGAGAGAAAGCGGCCATACAGGACCTGGTCGCAAACCGTCGTCTTCTGGGGCCTTCTAGCACACGAGCGCTCGCAGAAGAACAAGAAAAAGAAAAAGAAAAGGAGAATAGGCATACACACATACACATCGTGCAAATATATATATAACCTGACAAAAGATAAAAAAATAGCCATGATACGTAACATGAGTTCCACAGGGATGAAGAGAAATAGTGCCCCACAGAAAATAGGCGGGGGAGAAAAAAAAAAAGGAGATGAGATGAGGAGTGTGATGGTGCATGGACGCGCTCTTGAATTGGGTGGGATGCTTCCATGCAGGGATGCTTCAAGAGCATCGCGGGGTGATGGAAGGGTCGAGGAGAACACCAGAAGAAGAAGAAAAAAAAAATGACGTGTGCAAGCCCCCGAGGTTTGCCCGTTCCAAAGGCACGTGGAGCGGGAAGGAAAAAAAAAAGAGGTTCATTGGTGACCCAAAGCCTTTGCTGAGTGCGCGTGTGCTTTCGGGAGAGAGAGAGAGAGAGAGAAAGACTGGTTAGGAAAAAAAAAAACTGCCAAGAGAGAAGAACAAGATAGGCACAAGAGCAGGGTTACGGATGAAGTACATGTGTTTGCACACACCGAGCAAAGGGAACAAGATGGGCACAAGGCATAAAGCAGAGGAAGAGGAGGAGGAGGGAAGAGTTGACAGAAGGCAAAAAAAAAAAAAACAACAACACAAAAACAACAACAGAAAGATAAGTCATGCAACCAAGAGCTTTATGGGATCGAGCTATGTCCCGACCCAGTGTCGTGGAGAGACATCTAGAGGCTTTCATCATCGCTTTCGGAGCTCAAGTCCTCATCGGCCAAGGAATTGTTGTCGCCGGTCAGCATCGTGTCTTCCTGCTCAAAGACCTGTGGGTTGCCCTGGATGAGGTCCTCTGGATCGATGGGCTGCACCACCAGCGATGGGTACGTGTTCATGGCGGGCGACTCAGGCTCCACCAACACTGGCATGGATCGGCTGCGGGCCGAGGACCGGGATACCGTGTCGTCATCGTCGTCGTCGTCGTCGTCATCTTCAGAGAGCCCACGACCTTTGTTGTCCACGTCATCGTCGTCCATGTCACCGTACAGACGACCGTTGCGCTCGCGCTGCACCATGCCAGCGATCGGTGGGAGCGTTGGTGCGTTCTTGGACGTGATGCAGCAGTAGATGATGATGAACAGCAGCAGCAACAGAAGGATGGCGGCGATGATGAGAAAGATGACCCACCAGTGCTCCTG
>JASAOC010001876.1:0-16714 GCA_030849835.1 Herpetomonas samuelpessoai
CCGGTGCCTCGCTCTCCTTGGCTTCCTTTTCCTTCTTCACGTTGCTAAAGAAGAAGAGCAAGGTATTGTACACGGCATCGCGGCTCACGAAGCTTGTGAAGCTGATGGCTCGCTTGGCATTTTTGAGGCGTATAGCGATACCGTCTAGAATCATCATGGTTTGCTCCTTCTCAATCGATTCCACGTCCTCGAAAGAAAGCTGCAGATTTTCCTCCATCATGACAGAGGCGAAAAGAATGAACCTCTGCGTGATGTACATTTTCCCCAGACGGTGGACACCACTGACACAGCTGCACTGAAAGGAGTCTGCCACAGTTTCCGTAGGCGGGAGCTTGGGAAAAAGCGATCGTGCCTCTTGGGTCAACGCGCTCACTTGTTCGCCTGGCGACTTCGCGGATATTGGTGTCGCCGGAGCCAACGCGGTTGGCTTCTTCTTCTTCGCATCACCGACGATGGGATCGTTCGCGAGGTGAATTGCTGGCGTCGTAGGAGACGTCAACGGGCCTCCATCGCCACCGCCACCACTCTGTAAAACCTCAGCAATCCGTAGCTGCTTTGGCGTTATGGAGACCTCCCGAGAATGCACACCGCGGAACCCCAAGGAAGAGCGGTCGTCCAGCGGGGATTGGCTTGTCCGGCGACCAACGACGCCTTCCGTAAAGTCCGAAATGTCCGTTCTCCCTGAAGACATGTCGTCGTCCTCATCGTCATCATCCTCGTTGCCGTCGTCGCTGTTGTCACTTCCAGAGGAAGCCAGGTCGTCCGTTGCCTCTGCGGTTTGGGCCGCGCGCGAAAGGGACGTGGCCTCAGAGGCAGCGTAACGTTCACGAACAGACCACAGCGTTTTCATCAGTTTGAGCATTTGCGAGATGCCTCCACCAATGAAAGCAGTGAAGCTAAAGTCTTCACGGGTTACTCGGTTGGTCACCACAATGGCATCGAACATAAAGCTGGCGCGCTTCTCTACGCTTGCGACATCTTCCCATGGAATGACAATTATCGAGTCCAAAAAAGAGGACTGAAAGCAAAGACGCAAGGAGGTCAGGTACAGTTTGCCCATGCGTACCAGCATTTTCCTCGTCAGCCCGCACTGACACCATTCTACCAACTTTTCGTTTGGGGGCACGTCGGGAAACAGTCGGTGGAAGTTTTGCTCCTCGGACGACATGGAGGTGATCGGCTGTGCCCTCGCTTCCGGAGAGCGGGCGGGTGGTTTGGGACTGGGTGCCGACATGTCTGGTGTAGGATACCGCGTATGCCCACGCGCACTCAGAGCGAAGGATCTGTTACGTCGCCCTCCAGAGCGCCAAAAGACAGTCAAACTCTAGAGCCCGGCGCTCGCTTGAGACAAGCAGCGAGTAGGCCAAAGTAAGTCAGTTTCGATTCGATAGTAACGCACAGTGATAGGACGTGGTATACGTGAATGGAACGTACGGCAAAAGCTCACGGGGGACCGCCAACAAACGCTTTTGTTTCTAAAAGAGAGGCCCTTATCCGGGTTGAAAGAGAAACAGAGGTGACACCGAACAAGTGATGGATGCAGAAAGCTAGGGGCAGGAGCGACGAGAGTAGTGGGACCGTATGCAAAAAGGTCATCACATCACGAGGAAAGAATCCCCTACAGAAATAATCAGTAGGGTTCACTTCCTTCTTTACTCCATACCGCGCGGTTTCTGCTATTTAAGAGGGCAGGGAATCCGCGCCGCTCTCGGAGCGCCTCAGCAGTGCAGCACACCTTACAGAAGGGACTGCAACTAGCGGTCCCCTCGCCATTCGTGGCCTCGACGCTGCGGAAGCTCTCCCCGTGCCCTTTTCCATTTCGTCACACACAAAAAGGTCACAGCTCCTTCGTCTGAAGGCCGAGCACGTAGTCCATAGCTTCATCACCTGCCCCTAGTGAGGGACCGGTTCTCTTTTCGCTGCGGGTTGTTGTTGTTGTTTCGACTAACGCTAGGTCAAAAAGGAAAATCGTAGGGGTGCTTCGAAAAGCGACAAGTTGTAAAAACAGTGGTGGTAGTTAAAGGAATGAAAAGTGTCATGGAACAAATCATAGAGAAAACTAACAGAGATTAGAGGGATGAAAAGCTTCTCTGACTTCAAAAGAAAACTTGGGAAATGTAACGTTTCCTCCAAAAGCAGTTACACAAAGCGAGGGGAAAAACATGTGAAAAAGAAAAGGAAAGACCAAAAGGAGAAAACAATAATAGTGGTAAAGAAGGGACGCAGACTTGTGCGCGAGTGAGAGGGTGGGGAAGGCGGGCAGAACAAACGAGAAACGAAGCGAGCACAGAGAACTCATGGAAAATGCACCGATGATGATCAAACGGGGAACAGGCTGTTGTGCTGGGATGTGTTGGCTTGACGTACAACGAACGCAAAGAAATGACGGTCGCCAGTCGCAGCAGACTGATGAAAGGGTAGGTAGGCGCGAAAACGTGGATGCGGGCAAATGAGCGCGACAAAAATGTTTAATGGAATGAAGAGGAGAGGATGACAAAGACCCCACAGCCTGGCAAAGAGAGAAGGCCGAAGAGTACGTGCCAAAGAAAGAAAGGAGTCACATTCGTCGAGGGACATCTCACGTCTCCTGTGCGCTTCCGTCTTAAGTCCCTTCATCAAGAAAAAAAAAAGAGGATGGATGACCTACGCTTTTGAGGTATACGCCGTCATTATCGCTGATGCTCCTTTTGTCTTATTTCTCATGGTCATTGTCCATCAAGGACTAACTCCTTTTCTTTTCGTTGTCGCATAGCCCTTGCGGCTTCGGACAGGAATCTGTTGTGTACCGGGGAAAACAAGCATACGAAAGTGCGTAGATAAGTGCATATATTGTAAGGAGAGGAGATCAGAACAAAGACAATCGGCTTGTGAATTTATACTGACGTGAAACTGTGAGGCACAGAGCGGTCGAAAAAAAATAATACAGGTAGATGAAGCAGCGTGACAGGGATAACAAGTTTGGGTAAGCGATTTGTAGCGCTATCGGAAAACCTTTGTTCGCCCATTCATATACCTGCTCTTTTTTCTTGTGCAAGGTGGAAACAAGTCCGCGGCTGCGCACAAGTGGCATTGCTAGTGTTCCCTCGCTTCCACACACAACAAGGGATAGCTAGTCTTCTCTGCAACAGGGTCATTTTTCAGTTTAGTCAAGTATTCACTGAGGTAGATTTTCGCCTCCTCTGTCTTTGCAACGACTGCAAATCCGTGAGGCATCGGGCTCGTCCACAAGGCTCCAGTGACACTCCGAATCAGCGTCTCGGACATGCTAGTCTTGTCCAGCCACAGGTCGTATTGAGTGCTAGAGGATGGGTGAGACGCGACAAGTGCAGTAATACGGACCTTCGCCACTTGCTCGAGGAGATGTGCCAAGCACAACGGCGGGACGTCGGGAGCAATGTTGGTGATTGTGACGTCCGCTCGGCGGGAGGAAAGCCGCCCGTACAGCGTCCTCAGCGGACAGCGAGCGCACTTGTACATGAACATTTCGAGCTCAGCGCTGGGGTTGGCCTTCGGTATAATGGGTACCGAATGCGTGAAGGCGTTGTTGTTGATCCCGTGAGGGACCATAGAGGCTGGTGCGGGTACTTGGGAACCGTTAACCCCTTCTATCAAGGTGAACGCTGGGTCGTTGATATCTACGTTGGTGTCCTTTGTCGTAGCAGGTGCCGGTGAAGGCATAAGCTCGGACTCGGCCGGTGGGCTCCACGGTTTCGCATTAATCGACAGTCCACCTGAAGAAGGCTTCCCATCAGAAGCCTTCGGTTTCGCTGCTGCGGTCGCCGTGCTGGGTGGTTGTGCAGTCGCGGTGGACGCACCGTACTGCAGTTCGTTGAACGTTCGCATATTTCCCATGTACCCTCCAACCCCAGTGCCCATATCCATGCCCATCATAGGATCCATGTAGCCCATCATACCCATTCCCATTCCCGGCATTCCGTACTCCATGCCGTATCCCGTCCCGTCGTAACCCCAACCATGGGCAGCCGCAGCCGCATCCCAGCTTCCGTACCCTGCGAGCATCGCTGCGGCCTGGCGTTCACGTCGTTCCCGACGCGCGCGACTGGCACTCTTCTTTTTCTTCTTTGCTTCGTTTTTTTCGTTATCATGGCTGTCTGTGGAGTGGGCTTGATCGTCCTTGTCGGAATCTGCTTCATCTTGAGCACCACCGGTGGTGCTGCCTTCCGCCGCTGACGAAGGTGCGCGATTTTGGGAGTCATGTGCCGCGTTCCCTGGAGAGTAGTTTTCTTGACGATTTCCCATCGTTGCAGGAGGGTTAACTTGTGCCACCGGTGGCTCTAGTGCAGGTTTCTCTGCAGCTGGTGTAGTGGGGACACCGAGTTCTTCAATCTTCTCGGGGACGGCCTGGTTCGCCTCTTCCGACGACATTTTGCAAGCGCACTTTCGGAGGAGGGGATCGGACTTGAATTTTATTGTTCAGCTTATTTTAGGCTTTTATGCTCAAGTTAGCTTGCTGTTGTGAGTGTACCCAAGTACAGACGATGGTAGTTCAAATACTACGTCGGGGCGAACAAGGGGTCCTTTCTCACTCTGCTCGTTCTTTTCTGTTGGTCGTCCTTTCGAGGAAAAGGAACAACAACTTATCCCCCTAGACCACGACTGCGTTGCTGTCTGTCCAACACAAGGGAGTGGTGGCCTCGGTCGGACTCGAAGATGACCAAAGCTGCTCTCAGCCGTAGTCTAGTTGAACCAGCGTCTGCCACACGCGACGTTGAACGTTCGTTCTCGATTATTTTTGCCCTTTAAATATCCGTCCACCTAACTCTTGTTGAGTTTTCTCACGGCGATTATTTGTCCCCCGGTATATATATTTGGCGGGGAAGATTTTTTGTCCTTCTTCCTCTTAGTGTTGCGTCCGGGTATTTGTTGTCAACCTCCGCTTCCTTCTCTGTCACGTTCGGCACGATCGTGAAAAGGGAAGAGGCTGAGTGGCGGTGGACGGAGATTGCACTGTTGTTGTAGAAACAATAAAACTACAAGGAAAACAAGGAAAACAAGTAGAGGAAAAGGAAAGAAAGGAGAGGAAAGAAGTGTATCCGAAGAAGAACTACAGCCCTTGATGTATCAGATCCACAACAATGATCCTCTTGGTTCCCTGTCGACGTTTGGGTGCACTGAAGACACTGTCCACCGGTGCTCAATGTGATGTATGTCTGTGTGCTTCACTGAATGATTCAGAAAAACGCACCAGTCTACTGTACACAAAAGATGCCACGGAGGAGACAGAAAACGAGGCAACGCCTGTAAGCGACCGAGGAGGGTGAAATAAGGAGAGATCACGGAGAATGGTTCTACTCAAAGGACCGTAGTTGTGGATGCTTAGGGTTTTCTTGAGAAGGTGGTTCACCGAAAGCGGAAGAAGGAGCAAAGGAGAGGAAAGAGAAGCACGGATTCAGCGTAACAAAGAGTATTCCATCAAACCACACTTTTCCTGATAATTTATGCTGCTTCTATGTTTAGAGCAGGTATTTCAGAGGTGTAGCGGCTGTTCTTACCAATGATGTGTGACTGTTGCGTGTACACCCTTCAACAGAATTCCTGGTTTGTTGGCTCATTCTTTTCTTTATTGACTAGTGCGGTGTTTGATGACATGGTTGTATGAGGGCGTGCGGTCGGGGTCCGGACGGCGGTGTTTGAGCGTGGCGGGCGGCTGCCGGGGTAGGGGGGTAGCCCGGGCGGCTTTCCTTGTGCGACGGCGAGCGGGCACATGGCGGCAGGGAGGAAGCCGCCCTGCAGCGGCTGCCAAAGCCCGCCGCCTCGTCCATCGCACCTTTGCCTCTGCGGTCGCAATTTTTGCCCCTTCCCGACGGGGGCGGGAAGCGGGGGATGAGGGGGACGGGGAGGAGGGGACCCTTGCACTACAGGCCGGGAAGCGCCGCCACGGCAGGAAAGCCCCCCGCTGTTCGCAACAGCAGCTTATGTTGGTTCCTCAGTGCTTTCGGTCAGCGGCGCTCTCGCCCTTCCCGCTGCGCTCCTCGAGCATCCCTTTCGCTGCTGCTAGGCTCCCCCACCCTTCCCTCCACACACCCGTGAACGACCATCACGGCTTGGTATGGGAAGAGCCGCGTGACGAAATGGCTGCTGCGAGGGAATGGAAAGGAATCCTCGCGCTGATCCCCTGTTCCTTTCTTTTTCGCCTTTGCGCTTTGCAACGAGTAGGGCGAAGGAGGAAGTTCGCGTGCCAGCGCTGGTGGGAACACACCGTTCTGTCGCAGGACGGGTGCTCTCTTATTCCGCCGCCGCTCCGGGTAACCTGGCCCCGTCTGTGCTCGTCTTGCCTTCAGGGAGCCGTGCAAAATGTGGCTCGGCTCGGGGGGAGGGCGTTTGGTTGCGGGGAATCGCTGTAGGGCGTGCGCCACGGCCCAAAGCGAGAAAAGCACGCCGGTTCCACACGGGTAAGCGACAAAGGGAGAGTTAAGGCCACGTAACGTATCAATGGAAAACATTCTGCGATGCTCCTGTTGCAAGTTTTCGCGGCAGGCTTCCTTGTGCTAAACGAATGGGATGGAACCCCAAAGTGGTGAGAGTTGGGGACGCGTGCGCAAATACTTCCGCACCCATCTCCTCGTTATCTCTTTCCTTGGCCCTTCATCTTCCCGATATCGGTGGTAAAACATTTTTTTTTTTGTTTCAGTGATAACACTAAAATTTAATCATTCTCATCCCTTTGAATTTCAATTCCTCCGTATTGATTTCTGTATTTTCCGCTGCACTCAGGCACTCGCAAGCTGCCTCTGGGGGGTGGGGGGTGGGGGGTGCACCTTCTTTCCGATCAAGAAATTGTCGATCACTTACTTACAAAAGGCGCGCCCAACCCACCGCCCCCCGTCGGATTCCGCCACGGGAATTCGACGATGCGTACGGGGACGTGGCCTTCGCATTATCGTTAGTATCTTTTGTCAGTGGCGTCCGGGTCCGGTGTTGATTGGAATAAACAAAAGAGAAGAGAGAGAGCAGCGGGAAGATGGAAGGAAGCGGGGGAATAGAGGTAGCCGTGATACGGAAGATGTTCCACATGTGGCCAAATAGAGATGCGCAACATGCCCCTCACCTCGGCCTTCCGATTAAGCTAGGGCTAGGGGTGTTTATGCGCCTTTCTAACAAGCAACGCTGGACACAACGTTGCCGAACCATCCAAATTTCTCTTGTCACGGTCACCGTGATGCTGCACGCAGGGGGTGCCGTTTATCGGTCAGGGGTTTCCATGGTTGCGCAGTCGTGGCGCCGCGTGGGCGGGACAAAAAAAGAAAACGGTTGCTCGGGAATCACCTCGGCTGGGAGATGAAAGCGGGGATGGCGAACAGGCGGAGATATAAAGATCGATGCTCGGTTTCGCCATCGCGGCTTCACTGCCAACAGCTTTCAGCAGGGTTTTGCTCCCTCTCGGCTTTTCCCATCTGAACCTACCGTGCAAGACTTCCGCCTCCGCCAGGCTTCTCAGAAGAGGAGGAGCATTTCCACGCACACGAAAAAAAGCTCCCCGGCCGGGAATTGAACCCGGGTCACTCACGTGACAGGCGAGTATACTAACCACTATACTACCGAGGACTCGGCAGACACTGGTCTTTTGTGTCAATATAATAGTAAACAAAAGTGTCGTAGAAGAAAATGTGGCAGCAGGCGATGAGCAAATTTGGCCGAGTGGTTAAGGCGCCTGCCTGCTAAGCAGGTGACATCTGTCGCGAAGGTTCGAACCCTTCAGTTTGCGAACTTTTTGCTGTCAAAGTCTCTTTCGGACCCTACCTACCTACGGACCTGTGCGAGGAAGGGGAGGGAATAGAGGAAAAGAAATGACGTGGCCAGGCAAGCCGACGACGACGCTGTCTGCTGCCCTTCATGTGGAGGCGGCTCTTTGTGTTCACAGTTCCGTGCCGAACCTTTTTTCTTCATCTTTTCGTATTCTGGTTGCTTTTTGGTTCTCTCTTTTTTGTCTTCGCTTTCACGGGAGGTGAGAGTGTACATGACGTGTCAAGGGCAAGGCTTTATGGTGGCAGGATCTGAAGTTCTGAGAGCCGCAGGGGCGTCGAGTGCGCCATGTTCACGGCCATGTCGCTCACAAAGCGCTGCAGCTCTGCCCACGAAGACGCTTCATCGCCCAGGCAGTGCAAGTGGTGGTGCAACGTGACGGCCTGCTGAAGGACCTTGGGCAGCGCTCCCTCCTTCTCCACCTCCGCCGCGGGGGGCTGCAGCAACAGCCGCTCTACCACCGCCCGTGCGGCTTCCTGTTCTGGTGTGCGGTCCTTCTCCGCCCTCTCCGGGGCTGGTGGGGTAGGAAACGGCACCCATACATGCGCTTCATGTTGCATGGGAGGCACCACCTCCACCTCAGACAGAATCGCAAAGCACTGTGGCGTCTCTTGGCGTGAGGCGGCCTCGTCATGGCCTACGGGTGTGGTCGCTGTGTTCGCCGCCACCCACGCCGCCGCCGTCTTCCCGCACGCCACCACTACGTCAGCCGCCTCGTGCAACCCACTGAAGCGCGCCGCAGGCTCGTCGCAGTACAAGAGGAGCAGCCCGCCGTGATGCCACCACAGCACCGAAGGCGGGGGCGGCTGCGGACCTGCAAGAGAGGACATGGCGGCCGCTGGTCCAGCCACCACGGACGAGCTCACGGGGGATGCTTCGTACAAGGCGAACGGCGCCAGGAGCTGACGCAGGGCGTGGTTGAACTGCGCCGTCACCAGCAGCGGATTCCCGGATGGGTTCCCCCGCGGAAAGACGAGCGCGACGCGGGGCAGGGCGGGCTCCGCCGCGGTGACGGTTCGACTGGTGCGACGGCTGTGGTGCAGCAGCAGCACGTCCCGCACCAACGCAGCGACGGCGGCGAAGACAGGGAAGGCCTCGCCAAAACGCGTGCTGTCGCGGCAGAATTTATGGCGTAGGTCGGCGATGCGAGCAAAGACGGGGCCACCACCACCACCACCGCCGTTGCCGGCCATGGCGCGCTGTTCGCTTTCTGCGGCATCCTCGCGCGCGCGCTTGCGTCGGCTGTCCCCTGACACCGCGGAGGGCCTCTCCGCCGCCGCCGCCGCCACGGCCAGGGGCAGGGGCAACGGCGCCCGTACGCCGTACGTGCCGCGGTACGAAGCGAAGAGGTTGGCCGCGGCCGCGTCGGTGAAGTTACCCAGCGCGATGCGTTCCAGCAGTGCCGGGGATAGCGCCGACGCCACCATTCGCTGCACCTGCTGTTGTTGCTGCTCAGCCAACGTCACGCTAGGCTCTGAGCGCTTGGCTTTCGTGCGCGGTGTCAGAGGCGCCTGTTCCTCGGCGAGTGCTGCTGCCGCCGCCCGTGCCGCCGACTGTCGCACGGTTTGAAGGAGCAGCAGCTGCTCGCGGCTGGCTGGGAGGAGGATCTTGCAGTTGCCAAAGACCGAGCCCGACACCTTCACTTTCCCCCCGCTCGCCGATGCGGCTGTGGTCGCGGTCGAAGGGGCCTCCTCCTCGGGCGGGGGCAGGTGGTCGTACGTCACGGCCAGATGAAAGGCGGGACTCTGCAGCGTGGCTCGCGCGCGTGGCGCGCGCTCGTGGAAGAACTGCATCACATTCTGTTCCGCCGCTACTCGCTCTGCCTCGGCCTCGCGGCTGCCGCTGTGGCAGTGGACACTCACAAAGCAGTCAATCCCAAGCGGCGACGGCGGCGCGCCAGCGGAGTGTAGCGAAGGGGTCGACGTGGACACAGTTTCCAGCGTCCTTGTGCTTGACGGCCGCAGCGGTCGCATCCGCATGACGCCGAGCAAGAGCCGTTCCACGCTACGCGGCACGCTGGCGTCCTCGCGCAGCATGCACAGCCAGACCTTGCACGTGCTGCCAAACGCTGCTGTCACGCTAGGTCCAGGGACACAGAGGTGCACGCCGCCGCTGCCGTCGTCCTCGTCTGCCACGTCGCCGGACGCCACTGCAACGCCGACCTCGAGAAGAGACGTGGCGCGCCTGTCCTCGCGTTCCTCTGCGTCCTCGAGGGCAGCCTCGACTTCCTCCGCCGTGAGGCCTTCGCCGTCGAGCAGCTTCACCCGGTGACCGCGCATGGACATGTACAGCTCAAATCGCCGTAGCAGGTCGTACCGGTCAAAGACACAGAGTCCGACGGCGGGGTCAGGATCGGTTGCCGAGGCTCCGCGGCCTCGCGCCTGCACGGTGGCCTGGTGCCGCCGCTCCACTTCCCGATCCATGGCAGCAAAGCTGCGCGCTAAGAATGCGTGAATGCTCAGCCCACCCGTCACCGCTTCCTCGCCGTAGGTGAAGGTCAACGGGCGCGGTGCCCACGGCGATGACGGCACCGATGCCTCCTCGCTTTTCTTTGCGTTTGGCGAGGCGGCTGCTTCGTAGGTGCCCGCTGTGGCGCTGGTGGTGGTGGTGCCAGCCGGGCACGTGTGGCAATCCCCGACGCAGTAAACATCGGAAAGACGGTGGTGCTGTCGAAGCGCGTCTAGGGCATGAGCCGCGCTCAGAGGCCCGGCGTGAGCGGGCCATTGGAAGAGGCGCTCCAGCAGCGAGCACGCGGGCTGCGGTGCCAAGCCCTGCCGTGTGCCGACCGCACGGCCATCGCCTTCTTGCGTACCCAGCAGCGGGAGCACCGTCTCCTGCAGCCACCCAGGAGGACACGGAATGAGATCGAACAGAGCCACCGCCTCATCATCGACGCCAGGGTCTGCAAAGAGAAACGCCACTGTCACGGTGCCCGCGGAGCTTTGAATGCCCGTCACCTCTGCCAACGCATAGTGCCGTTCCACTGGATGGGCTCCCGTGGCGCCGCCCCGGGTGGAGGTCGGCTGCTTCACGCAGTACGGCGCGAAGACCACCGTACCGAGTGCAATGCCACCGCCGAAGCTGTTGCTCGTGCTGCTACTGCCACCGCCGTCTCCTTCCTCTTCCTCTTCTTTTTTGACGGGTGCTGTGGTGGAGGGACGTGAGGAAGGTGGTGACGGGGCCCACAGCTGGAGAAAGCGACCAATGACCCTCTCCAGTGAGGCTTCGCCCTTCACCGCCTCATTTGACATTGGAGGTGAATGTCCACGCCTCTCAAGGGAAAGCGGACTGTGCTGCGTCTATGTGGTTCTTGTCCAACGGGGGTTCTATGCGCTAGCGTCCTCGTGTGAGGTCGCCAGGTTCTCAAAATATCTATTTTTCTTGCTTGTTGTGTATTACTTATGTTTTTGTTGCATGTGCGACGAGTGGCACGTAGGGGACTTGCTGGTACCACCGATGCAGACAGTCAGACAGACACACACAGACCACGTTGGCGTGGGTTGGAAAGAAGGGACGCAAGGGAAGTCAAATGGAAAGAGTAGGCCCAGTCTGCTGCATGTGCACTTGGATGACGCACGCGATAGAGGTCCCACCACAACCCGAAAGCATTTGAAGTAGATGAGGGCGAGCTGTGGAGGATGAGATATCTTCTGCTTTTAGCGGTATTATCGAAGTGTGACTACCTCTTCGGGACCTCCACTTCCTCCAACACCTCTGCCATCGCCCTAATCGGCTCGTGTCACACAGAATTCACAGCTGACACTTGAATTATTTCGTTTTCGTTTCCTTTTTTGATGCGTCACATGACAGAACGACGTCCCGTTCTCTCGTTCTTCGGGTCTCGAAAGACAGCACAGACCGACACACACACACAACGCACAAACAGTCTGAGAGGACTCGCGTGTGTTCAGTCAGGCGAAGGATGAAAAGGAGATCGGGAGTCTTGGGGAAGAACGGAGAAAGAGGGACCCCTTGTGAGAAAGAAGTCTTTTATAAAAAAGAAAACAAAGACGCTTTGAATGAGTGGGTTGAAATCCTGGGCACATGAAAAAAAAAAAAAGAGAGTCGTAAGATAAAAGAAGGATTCAGGTTGATAAAGAGAGAGAGGGAATGAACAAAGGGACAACAAGTAACAACTTCGTTTGCACCAACATACCGATGAAATGAAGGAAAAACAAAATGCCGAATGGGTTTCTTGATCACTTTTTTTTTTTTCTTTCTCCTTGACGGTGTTATGTGAGTGTTGCAGGGGTTGCACAGCTCACACGCTTGCGCGTGGTTTTACGGGATCGTGTGTAGGATAGCGTATATGACGGTCCCGCAGTGCAGGCGTGTTGGCAGCGTTTTCGTTTGACTGTGTGGAGGGCTTTGAAATCCTTACAGAAAAAAAAAGAAAGAAAGGGAGGAGAGGGCTAGAATGAGAGAAAAAGAATATATGGTGTGATACTTACTAAGTGTATGGAAATAGTTAACAAAGCAACCCGCGGAAGTGCAATCAGTCGACCGCACGGCTCGAAAGCCATGCCGACCTCGGCGAGGCGGAGGCAAAACACAAGAAACAGCGACAACGTAAAGAGTAGGAGCACGAAAGCACGGCTTCCAGTGAGTGTGAGAAAAGAGTGATGGGCGGTGGCGAAGCGAGGAGAAGCATCAACCGTTACAGTCCACGAGGAAGAGAGTATCGCCTTGGGCGTTGAATGCTTGCGCGTTTTCCTCCCTCTTTTGCATAATCTCCCCCCGACTCCACACACACTGACAAAGCCACTCTGCTGTTTACTCTACTACCCCCCTCCTTCGCTGTCTTTTTTTTTCTCGTGGTTGCTTCGCGCGTTAGGTCTTGAGCTTGCAGCTGGCCGGGGCACCGCCCAGACGCTTCTCACCCGTGTAGGCGATGTAGAGCATGCCGTCCTCGTTCTTGCAGGCGGCGTGCAGGTCGGCCATGGTGGTGCTCTGCGCCGGCGTGCAGCCGTCGACGGAGAGGGTGACGGGCTTGTGGTCCTTGAGGTCGGCCACGTCACGGACCACACGCTCGAGGTCGGCGACGGTGGCGGACGGTGGCAGCACGGAGAAGGCGGCCTTGTCCTTCTTGCCCTGGCGCTCCAGGACGACGGGGATCATGTTAGGGTGCTTGGCCGCCAGGCGCGCGCACTCGCGCACACGGGCCGCCAGAGGGTTCTCCTGCTGGTAGATGGAGGTCATGGCAACGGTGAGATGGAAACCCAACAAATGCAAAAGAACTCTTTGAGGTAGGGAAAACGAGAAAGTGTGAGTGGCAGGGAGAGCTGTGGTAGGTGAAGGGCTATCGCATCACAAGTAACACGTGACAACATCCGCGCAGGAGAGATGAAGGTGAAGAAGTGTAAGTAGTGGAGTGAAGGGGTGCACACAGGGATAGGGGAAAAGGAGGACTCGTACAGGTGCGACGCCCTGAACGTGCGTTTCGCCTTCCCGTGAGGGATGCCACGGTAACTGTGAAGACACTATCAACAGAGAGATCCACCCACACCCACACATAGATGCTTTACAGGGGCGACATCAGGACGTTCAGCAAGCGCAACCACGCAGCGTACGGTGAGAAAGGGGATCTTTCGCGGAGCGAGCCTGATATTGCTGATGGCGTCGACAGGCCCATGTGGTGATGTTGTGGTGAGAGGTTCGTCATCTCTATGCCACCCGGTGCCCCGTATGATTCCTTTGCATTTCCCTTCGGATTACTTTGGTGAAGGAGCGTGGATGCATGTACACATGGAGAGATGAAGTTATGAATGATAAAAATAAAGAGAAAGATACGGGAGAGAGAGAAAGAGGGACATGGCATACAAGCATTTGAGATGAGCCATACATGGCTTCAACGCGGTAATAAAAAAGAAAAGAAAAAGAAACAACGGCAACCACAACACTTACACGTTGCTGAAGGATCACGTTTCCTTACATGAAGCAACAAATAAAAGCGGAGGAGGTGCGAAAGGGCGAGGGACGGATCGGCGGAGAGTCGTTGAGCACTTCACGACATCACTCACTCTTTTGTTTCTGTTCGCGTTTGCGTTTCTCACCGCTTCCCCCTCCCTGCGTCCGTCGGACGCCTGCACACTGGCAGTAACAGGTGAACTCCCCGTGCGCGAGTATGAAGCGCTTCTAGCTTGTTGTCCACGAAAAAACGTGGAACGAAGAAGAAAAAACGAAAAGAAACGAAGTGTTGCGACCGGGACGAAGGGTGTATGGGAACATGTGATGTGAACTCCAGCACAAGTCATCAAGGATGAAGAACGAAAAAAGCAAAAAAAAAAAAGCATATATAATAACAAAAGATGCGGATGTGGCACGAATGGGTTGTCAGAGAAAGAAATCTCTCCACGCCTGCATGTGCCTTTGATACTTCGCGCGTTAGGTCTTGAGCTTGCAGCTGGCCGGGGCACCGCCCAGACGCTTCTCACCCGTGTAGGCGATGTAGAGCATGCCGTCCTCGTTCTTGCAGGCGGCGTGCAGGTCGGCCATGGTGGTGCTCTGCGCCGGCGTGCAGCCGTCGACGGAGAGGGTGACGGGCTTGTGGTCCTTGAGGTCGGCCACGTCACGGACCACACGCTCGAGGTCGGCGACGGTGGCGGACGGCGGCAGCACGGAGAAGGCAGCCTTGTCCTTCTTGCCCTGGCGCTCCAGGACGACGGGGATCATGTTAGGGTGCTTGGCCGCCAGGCGCGCGCATTCGCGCACACGGGCCGCCAGAGGGTTCTCCTGCTGGTAGATGGAGGTCATGGCAACGGGTGAGACGGTAATGATGAAGTTTGCTGGAAGTAATAATAAAAGAGAGAGGTGGATGAAAACGAAAAGGAGGGGGGAGGGGACTATGAAAGCTCGGCTGTTGTTTTTGCTCTTGTTTGTTTGAGAGGTGAGTTGGGAGAACGTCTTTCGCTGCTTTGAGATCGCAGGGTGATCGTAGCAAGGCTGGCGATAGACAAACATAGATAGGGATAGGTAGAGAAGAGGGAGCAAAGATGAGAGGAAAGTGGGTCATGGGTGTGCACATGTGTGTGTGTGTGTGTGTGTGTGTGCCATCACGCGGCGGCTTGATATTCCCCGAAGACTCTTGACTTCACAACTGCGGCCAGAGCCCCAGTTGGTCTGTTATTATTTCCGTGACGCTTCGAAACTACTGTACCCGCCACACCGTGCAGGACACACAGAAAGAGAGAAAGAGAGTGGATAGCGAAATGCCAAATGCGCAGCCTTTGGTGCAGCTTCCTGTTGGTCTGTCTCCTTGTTTTCTTTACTCTTTGTTCTTTTTCGTATTCTCTTCATATCAATCCTTGGATGGGCCAGAAGGGGAAGAGGAAAAACAACAACAACAACAATGGGAATGAATCAGGTCGAAGTGAAAAGCGTATGAAAGCAAGGATGTGTGTTATATATAAAACAAAAGTCGTAGAATGTAGAATGGAAAACTTTCACATTTTTTTTTTTGCGTTTTAAAAGCATTTGATTTGGCAGGGATGCGCGGTAGTAGAGGTTCTCAAAGGAAGTAGAAGTAGAAGTGGTGAGAAAACGGTGCTGGATGAGCGCATAGAAGAGAAAAGAGAGAAGGAGATGGGCGTAACAGAACGAGGGATAAATGACGAGGAAACGGGAGAAGCACATCACCTGAAAGTGTATACTATGTTGTTGGCCCTCGAAGGAATCTTAAACAAAAATAAAATGGTATGCCGCCAAGCTCTCTTTTGGTTCGCAATGGCGACAATATGAACAAGGATAATATTGTTACTCCGAGCGCGTTTGTGTGCTGAAGACCCAAGGACGGGGGCTTCACAGCAGCGTCGATAGAGAGAGAGAGAGAGAGAGAGAGGGTTCGCTGATTCCTTCCATCCTCTTTTATTTTTTAAAAAGAATGCTCCCTTCATATGGCATCGCATGCCCTATCTCACTAGCAAGCCTCCCTCCGTACACTCTCGCTAACCGGAAGGAGAGTTCGTGAGGCGTCGAGAGTTTGTAAACCAGCTGGAGAGTGCAGTGCATACCGGATTTGAGGTAGAAAAACAGAAAATTGAAAAAAAAGGATAAAAAAAAAGATGGAAGAAAGTTCCTTTCTCAAAAAGGGGCAAACACACAAACGAACAAGGATAAAAGTACAGACTACGCCTGTGAGGAGCACAAAGAAAAAATATTATATAAAATCGCGTACGGTTTCACTTTTCTGCCGTTTGAAGTACTATTCCAGCACTCACCTTTTTCTCTACTTCCAGTGTGTGTGTATGTTTGTGTTTCCCACATCCACTGTAGGATGCAGTGCCGGAAACCTCTCTCACACCTTTTATAGAAGTAAGAAAAAAAAGAAGAGGAGCGAAACTGAGGGGGTTTAATAAAACTTCAGCGATGAGGACGCGTGTGTGTGCGTGTGTGCATGTGCGTGCGTTTGCACCGAACCAAGACAAAACAGAAAAAACAACAACACACACACACTCCACGCCTCAGCTGCTTAAAAAAATAAAATAAAATGAGAGGACTCGTCTTTGCCATCTGTGAGTTAAAGAGGATCGTTAAGACAACAAAAGACTGTCTGAAGTACACACTGTTTTTTTTTGAAATAAAAAGAATGTCAAGCAGATCAACTGGGAAGGCGTAAACGTGGAAGGAAATGAAAAGGATTCCCCTTCATCTGCTAGACGGAAGCACAGGAATGAATCGAAGAAAGAAATAAGAGTAAAGCCTTGTAAAAAGGGAATCATGGGTCAAGCACAGTGTTTCTGCTCCGTTCACAGCACACCACAAAGTGGGATGCCGTTTCCTTTTTCTCTTTTTACTTTGAGAGCGCCTACAACCGTAGCGCAAGGCTAGCGGTCACGTGAGAGCAGCGGGCAGGGGAAAAGACCTTGAAGAACCCATGTGTGTAGGATGTGTGTGTGTGTGTGCGTCAAAGAGCGAGAACGAAAAGAGAGAAAGTAACCGAAGGGGGCTGATG